>JAZBGZ010000229.1:22812-48828 GCA_037414795.1 Stenodera caucasica | reverse complement strand
TTACTTTCTTCAAATGATCATACTAAACTAATACAGATTTTTTATAGCAGTTTTAATTAAATGAGCAAATTTTAATGGATCGGTACAACTTGAAATTGCTATTTTCAAAGCAAATACTTGAACGGCCATTAAAATACAGGTAGAAACAGTAATAGAAACATTTACTTTTAGTATTAGAGAAAATTCGCTATTATCAACGTGCACGTGGAATGAAAGGGAATATAATCATTGAATTTAAGACAACGATATTACGGTTTTTTTTTCCATTTCGAAAAAATAATCGGTTTTTCCGCCGCTGAAAAAGGCTAAATTATAGGATACTTACCGGTGATCCGAAATTATGTCCAATTTCATGGGCCAATGTTACATGAGATACGGCAGGTGGTACATGTTTACCATAATTCAATAATGTAACAATTCCCGTATTTAACGATTTCATACTTCCTCTATAATGCTGAAAATCGAAATAATTCTCATTGATAAGCTACTTTACTTATGATTTATAACTTAAATAAGTAAAACTAATTGTAAGTATAATTAAGTTGATAATTTTGGAAGTTTATTCGACATAAAGGCGAAGCTCTATCATTCAAAATTCGACTATTAAATTAATATTTATACGAATTAAAATTAAATGGGAATGTTTGAATACGTTCAGCTCCGAATTAAATTCTGAATAACGGTAATAATTTCCGTTGAATCATGTGGGATAATTTCAACAATTTCCAATAAAAATTTTACCCACTTCCCTTTGAATTCCTACAAGCTCATATCAAATGAATACAAATTCTAATTTATTATTAATTAACATTTAATAATTCTATTTATGGATCCTTCAATTAGCTTTATTTCGTTTTAATTTTTTATTGTAGCCACTCGAGGTTTCTCCTTGGGAAATTTCAATTTCCGTCTAAATTTTTTATATTCCGGACTTGTTTTTACTTATTCACACAGATGATATTTGAAATGGAGTCTCCCCATTGACCGTATTGTTTTGAGGGTTGAGACATAGAGAACTCAACAAAGTTTGGAAAACTTAGAAATGATTCGGTTTTTTATTAGAAGGTAAATCAAATGAAAATGCCCACATTCTCCAACAATGTCCATACATCTCAATTTATTTTTGCGACTTTTTGTTTCAAGATAATTTTGGATTGAGATCAATTATCTTTTTCATAATTGAGTGGATCAATTTTCATGATACATTAATAATGTCGATCAGTTTATGGTTCGAAATAAGAGTTTTATGCTTATTTGATTCGTGTCGTGAAGACAACCCCAAAATTTTTAGCCTAAAATATTGATCCAACAAATAATAATGGGACAAGGAAACCAAATATTTTAATTCCAATTAACTATTCCAAAATTGACCCAACTAAGTGGGAACTGAGTCAAGAAAAATTCTGTTAGAAAAAATGTAATGATTTTGAATTACTTTTTTTTGCTGAAAATTTGAGTTTATTGCCAGTCAAAAATTGAGCGTAGCTTAAGCAACAGTTCAACTTGAATTTTAGTAAGGTAATCTCTGTTTAAATTGAATCGTATTAATGTTCTGTAATTTGAGACTCAATTATTGAGTTCTTTGTTGTTTTTGGGGCTTTTGAATTGATACAAAATGAAAGATTTTAGAAATTTCTTGTTTTTTTTTTTTAAATTAATCTTGTCGTGTTCAATGTTCTACGTAGAGTTAATAGAAGCGTTTATTTTCTTTTTTGTTGACTTGCAACAATCCTCTTTTGTTGGCTTTTTCCATTAAAAATTTCCAGCTTTTGTTACAGCAATAAAGCTTCCCGAATTGAAGATAGAAACAAAATTTTTATAGTCAATCGAGATATTCTTATAGTTATAGTTATAGAAGCCACTATTCATTTTTATCATAATTCATATGTATTCGATCGATAAGAATTTTAAATTTTTATAGTTTGAGTATATAAAATTTTTATTTTTCTTAAAAAAGAATACTGATCAATAAAATTGTGGAAAATTGGAAAAATTACAATTTTGTTTATAAAATCTTGCTGTCGCTATCGGCGTCCTCTATCGAACTTCCTTCACTACAAATTTGATGGAAATTGTCGAAGAACTTTAGATATATTGTGGAAATTTTCCGACGAAAGTTTCAACGTTATTTCAATTGTATGAAAATACGTTATTCCGATTTGACTAAAATGTAGCTACAGTAAACTATTAGAAGCAAAAAGAAAATTCGATTTTTCAAAGTTTCATAATTGGTAAGGGGTAGGAAAATCAATTCCGGAATGAAATCGTATTTTCAAATTAGCTTCAATATAATTACTTTGATCGTACTGATTTTCGAATAATGATACAAACGTAATTGGATTGCTTTGGAATGTTTACTACTGTAACAAATTCTGGAAACCACAACAGTAGAAATTACAATCAATAAGGTCAATGTAAACATATGTAAAGTAATCATCACGTGTCTTAATCAGTCAAGCAGTAAATTATTAAATTGAATTTGTCAATAATTGTGAGCTAGGGACAATTTGAGCCGCTCACTTTAGCAAAATTAACGAGCTTAATTCGTCTTAATTTATCACAAGTTAAAATAATTAGCTTTAATTAAACATTCCCGCTTTTTCTTTCAGAATTTTCGATTTTTATCGATTGAAAAACGACTTGTGTTTGTGAATTATCGCCGATGATTTTGTGAAAAATGAGCAAACTGAAAGATTGACGATAATTTCGCTCTAATAAACAGAGTAAGTGTTTCAATACATTAATTTTCAGCACCCCATTTAGCAGGGACGGTTCAAAATAAATTCATTTGAATATCGTGTATAAAATCTGTAATTGGATTTTGAGCCAATTTTTTTTATTCGAGCGAAATATATCCAATTTCTTAGACTAGCGTAAGTCGGATAAAAGGATCAAATAATCCTACCAAACTATTCGTGTTATCAATTTCGAAAATGAAGGGACGAAGTTCTAAAGTATTAAAACCGATTTGAGTTCATCCCTAAATTATAATCGCCAAACACATTAACCATACTGACCCACTAAAAAGGTCGACAATAGACTAATATCCTTTATTAAGGACTAAATATACTCGGATTATACTATTACAATTCAATGTGAATCCACATGGAAATAATGTTATCAATTTAATCAAAAACCATAATTAATTTATTACATACCCCATTTTTCTCGCATACACCACCGGCATTTTTCAAATCACCAGTCCAGGCTAATCCCAATGTTCCCATCTCGAAATCACGATAAGTGAACATGTAGGCCAAACAAAAAGCGTCGTAATCCTCCTCTGTAACAATAATTTCACCATTATATACCTAATTTCTAAGTCAGAATCAATTCAAACTAAATTAGACTCAAAGACTTGGCCAGTTGTACCAACTTTTACAACACCGAAAACTTTTCTATGTGATTTTATTGAAATTATCAACTTCTATAGTTTCTTGTTGGACACGTTTCGCCCTTTTTCGAAAGTCAACCACTTTAAGATCATTTCGTGGACGTTTCAGTTACCTTTTTTTTCTCCTCCTCCTCCTCATCTTTTCACCCCTATATTTTTTTCTTCCTTTAACTAGATTGCTACCGGAATAATAAGTAGGCACATAAATCGAGGTATTATTGAGCTTTCGAGGTTCTCTTATATGAATTGGTAGCAACCGACTTGAATCCCTTTTCAGATCAATTCTTTCCTACTTGTAACAAATATGAAGTGAAAGGGAAAATGATAGGATCGGACAGAAAAAAACAAAATAAAAACAAACATCTATTTCGGTGTAATTGATTCAACTATATGACGGAGGGTGAACGAAATGTAGTCCTGTCAATTCTCGTAAAGTAAACAAAGGGATTTTTTTCTATTTGAAAACGGATCAATGGAATCATGTGTGATTTTTCGAAAATATCTCGTTTTATAATTAAAAATTATAGGGGATAAGGGCAATGTGTTGAGGTATCGGATAAGAATCAATAATACAGTACCTTGGGGATGCGTCCTGAATTCTATTATCACAGGTCTTTATGAATTGTTGATAACGAGTTGTGGTCTCTTCAGTTCGGAAAACTTCTTAAATATGTACAATTTTGGCTCAAACTAAGTTATTATTTAGCGCAGAATTATTCAAATCGCTGGACGGTACGGACGGTCGTTTATTCGAATTATAAAAGGGTCATATCCATTAATTAAAAATTTTTTAGTTTATTACAAGTAATCCGTTGTTAAAACATTGTATTTCGTGTTTAAAGTCATAGTTTGTTTGAACTTCATAAAATATTGTCTTTGGGGAAATTAGACAATTACACTATCACGCTTCTAAGGGATGTTTATTCATATTTAGTTAAAGAAATACTAATGAACTCGAAAATAATCTAGTTGGAAGATTTTCAGAATTGTCACTCTATTCAAAATTAATCCGAAAGATAAAACTCGTTGAACTAACCCCAATTCCCATGTAGTTAATTTACAATCAGCCATAGTGCAGGTGCAATAAGCTAATTAATGATACTAGTTTCGTTATATATTAACAACAAGGGATGCATTGTGAATACCTAGTAACTAATTAACTTTCAGGTATAGTTATAAATATAAATTATAGAAAAATGAATAAACGCTAATAAAAACTAGAAATTGTGAATGAATAAATTTCAATAAAGCTAGTTCCCAATTTCGAGTAGATAGCGGAATTAGGAGCATCTGAATTATTTTGAAGAGTCCATTTCTCAATGGAGTCCACTTGAAAAATAACAAATTATGTTATTATTTTTATCAAAACAGTTTTCTATGAGGGTCCCATAATTATTTTGCAAGCTCTACAAAATGGATTCGTGATATAAAATTTCAATACGCTTTATCAATTATTAAAGTGAAGAAATGTAAATTAAAGTCTGGTTTTGATGGATCAAATACAAAACGACCTATCATTCGGTTTTATTTCCTATTGGCGCATATACATATGGTTTAAAGTTCGGTGAATTTTGTATTTTTCAAACGGAAATAAAAGTTTAATGGAATTTGGAAATTTTGTTAAATTACAATTAGACTGTTGAAGAGAATCCAAACAGACGTCCCAGAATGTAATGTATTCAGGAAATGGAAATTGGACTATATCCCCCAATGACGTATTCTGGAAAAGTTGATAGAATAGGCGGACTGTGAATTCGTATAGATTTTTACCGGTTTTAAATACAAGCTGTTCAAATTCGCTTCCATTATCATCAGCTATTAATCTGTCAATAAATCAGCAATTCTTGAACCCATTTAAAGTAAAAAATAGATAGAAAATTTGAAGTCATCCAAAAATTCATCGAAGTCTCAATTTTAAGTCAAGGAGTCTCTTAATATTTTTTATTAAAATCTAGCAGTCTCTTTAAGGCTGTGAAGTTTAGACACTTCTTCGACGAGAATTATTGAATTACTTAAACTTGCATATAAAGTTGAAAATTTCATGAGAAAAGTTGAGCTCTGGATATCAGAAATCATAGAAGTCTTGCAAGATTTTTCATGAATTATCGAAGAAAATGTGATAGTTTGAGGGCAATTATTGTGGAACAAGTGGAAATTTTATGAAATTTATCTGTAATAAATCGAGTTTCATAAAAATATGGGAAAGGTTTGTGGTAAAAATCGACAAGGCGATTTGCGGACATTCAACGATTGATATTGCGATGAAAATAGATACGAGGTTTTATTTGTTGTTTTTGAGTTGTTTTCCAACAAAAATTCGATGTATGTCTGGCATAAAGGTATCTTGATGGGAAATTTTGAATGAATAGCGTTATGTTTCCTTATCTACAGGACTGATAATTCAGTTGAATGTCTGTTGTACGTTTATCTGATAATAGTCAATGTTGTGCGACATTAAGCTTTCAGGTTTTGTTGACTGTCAGTGAAAATGTTATTGTGAACTCCCGATTGAGTTGATGAGCTTTAATTGATAAATGCACGACGAACGATTTCAGATGAACTCAAAAACAAACAAATCAATCAATACAATTCAAATTTTGGTTGATTTACATAAAGTTTAAATCGAGCATCAAGTGTCCAGTTAAAGTGACCATTCCATATTAAACAGTGTTATGTCCGTTTATTATACTGTCATGATGACGTGTAAACCTTTATGGTTTGAATATTCACATAGACCATAATTTATATGAGGGACTATGTATCCATCACGTATTCAGGCATATTCTTGAATGCATAAAGCTATTAAAGGGAACAAGTTGGAGAGGCAACCGTTATCAGACAACTACACACACACACACACACACACTTATATTCAACAAACCAAACTGTTCTACACAAAGTTCTCCCTCAATTTAATATTCAATCCCCCCTTTTCCAGGAACGTACAAGGGCCTAACGGCCGTAATTCAACAGACGTGTATAACAGAGGTTAATACCGAAACTGGACGCAAACGGACATATCAGAACATGAGAGGTGACAGGTGCAGACCATGCCAACGACAGATAGTTGGATCAATTTATGACTGTCATTACTTCAGAGGATATTACGTCATTTTCATGACGACCATATTCACTTCAATAGTGTTACAATATTCATATAACTCTCCTATATAGATGGCAGAATTTATTGGGAATTCAACAAAAAAAGAACACAATTAAGACTATAATTCTCTTGAAACTTTCTATTCCCTTGTAGTCAAGATAACTCTCACAACAACTCCAACAAACAACTGACTAATTCAAGGGGAAACATAAAGTGAGAAAATTGTCGTGGCGCCTTTTCTATTTTTCTAACGTCTGTGAACAACGAAATCATCTACCGTACAAAAAAAAAACAAAACAAACTGAGATACTTGTTTGCAATAAACTAAATTTCGTTATAATTGGCGAATAAATTTTTAACTAACATAAAAAAAATCAAATTATCCGAATCGTTGTACAAACACAATTTAAAAAACAGTGGAAAGTGGAAGCTGTGTGAATTTAATGGAAAAAAGCTACTCGGTGAAGTTAATCATTTCTTTATTGTACTATTTTCGAATAAAAGTCGAAGCGATTTTCCATGTTTGTCAATATTGAGTTTCAAGTATTAGAACAAATATCTATGAATTTCTACAATTTTCTATTTGACGACAACTAAATAGATGAGAAACTAAAGCGAAAGACTAGAAAGCACAAGAAAAATCGAGAATCAACAACAATAATTGTATTAGGATTTGTTAAACATGTCTCCCGCAGCTTGAAAAATAACTGTGCTTGACGTATTCAGCAACTTTTTACTGTAACTGTCTCGTATATAAACACGTTCTTCTTTTTTTGTTAGTCCAAAACAACTGGGAATTATTGTTCACTTTTAATAGTTGAGAATAAATGAAGAAAAAAGAATTAGAAAATTAAAAATTTACAAACAAATTGTTTTATTCCCACAATGAGATTTTTTATTATTATAAAGTTGCAAAAATGGTGGATGCGCCGGGAGAGTTCGCCACACTAACAACAATACAATAGGTGAATAGCACATGACACTATCTATTAATTCATTAATCCAATTTTAAAAGGAAAGCAGATCATCTCGATAACAGTTAATCGAAGATTAGCTTCATTATTCTCAATGTATTTTCTAGAAAATAAATACAAACCGAAACGAGAGAATATTGAGAAAAACAACTCGAGAATAGATTATAAAGACAATTTCTGAGTTAATTTTCGAAACAAAATGTATTGAAGACACTCAATGAAGTTTCAGTAATTGAATTATAAACAATCAGTTTCTAGGTTGATTAGTATGGCAACTCCTCTCCACAATTGGAATTTCTAGAGCCTAGCGATCGATATTATCGTAAGATTCTCATCAATTTCAATTTATAGAAGTGAGATTTTATTTGGAATTGTTGATTATTGGGGCACAATCGCTGGTATTAGGAGCATGTTTCTCATTTGAGTTTATTGTAGATTTGATATCGCAAACATACATTACAGATAGTAATAACTTGAATTTTCCAATAATATCCAGTGTTTTAGAGGGAATGAAAAGAACAATATGGTGAACTTTTTATTCGTGTAAACAAGAAAAAACGTTTTACTTTATTGAATTTTTATAGTTGTAATAAAGTCTCTACATGACCGAGAATAGAAATCGATAATAATCTAAGTTACGTCAAAATTGAAAGCTCACTTTTATTTGTAATTATTTGATCGAGAATTCTCCACTTTGCTCACGAATTTCTTCCCACATTCAATAACTTTCTAATTTATTTTTCACATTTTCAAGATATTTAGCAGTAAAATTTCGACTTTTGGGACAAAATCGGCAATTTTCTATCATAATTTTCCACAAGTCGTCGATTAGCTTTCAACTTGTGATGAAAATTATCGAGATGAATCAGAACTTTAATGGTTCCAATCTAAATTTCCAATTGTTAGCTATAATTAAATACTTCTATCGATTATTTTGTCCCTATCGCATTGGAGCTGAATAGTCGAGTTCACCAATGAAGTTTTAATATTTCTCAAAGAAATTTGAGCGTTGTCAATGAAAATTTTATGATTTGAAATGGAGCTTCATTATATTTTTATAATGCAGTAACTTCAACAATAAATATTAGAATTATTTTGAAATATTTAGATTGTTCCAGTTGAAGTTTTCTCGGGTCAAGTTTTGTGATGAATATTTAATCGACGAATTCGGCGACATTTAGTCACAGGAAATTGTGATTTATCAGGAATTATTCAAAAATTATTGTCTAAACTCTGAAAGATGCACCAGTTGTCCAAAATTAATCAAATTACTGAAATTACTGATGTACAACTCTCATTAGATACTTTATCCAATGTTTAATCAAAAAAAAAAATCCAACATCATTAATTATTTTGGTAAATAACAAATTGTATCGCAGACATGAAGGATCATTATATCTCCAAACTATTTTCCATCGATTCATTAAATCCATAAAAAACAAATTGGATAGAAAAAAATTTGATTCATTGTATGTAAGCGTAATAAATTTTCTATTTTATTACAGGAATTAGATCGAATTATTCAGATAATTCCAATAATCGCCGTTAAGTCAAATTTATTCGTTGATTTGATGAAGGCGTGAGAAATCAACCAAAATAAATCAAATAATCATAAATAAGTTCAGTACAAAATCTACGATCAACATGAATACTCGATTGAAATTCTCTGCAATATTTTTTATAATTATAACAGTAATGACGGATTTTTTTTTATTGATGCATTTTAAATTTAATTCTTAGTCCACAGAAATCCAAGCGAATTATCACAATATTTGTAAAAATCGTCAAGAAAATTGTCCGAATATTTATATTTGGAATAAAGAATCACAGAAATTTATTTCATTAATCAACATAGCTTATGGTAGTGATAAAGTTGTATTTGATTCAATCCGTGGTGAAACCGTACGAGTTCTAGCTGATAACGTAAAAAATTGATATATGAAATAAAATAGTTATTATTGAAGTTAAACTTCAATTATTTCATTTCCAGATGTTGCCTTATGTAACTTCGAGTAACGATTCGCAAAAATTGGGTGGTTTTCTCGGTGACATTTGGCCATTGTTTGAGCATTATTTGAACTTCAAGTAAATCCAAAATACAGATTAAATCATATTTTTTTTTGTTTTAATTCATATTTGATTAGGAGTGATGTGTTGTCTGTAAATTATGAGTCTGGTCTGGAGTTAATGACATCAGGTAAAGCTGATATTATGTTGGCTGCTGTAGTAGTGAAGCCTGGACTGTTGAATGTAGAATATTCACAACCATACTTCTATAATTGGTATGTGTTCGTTAATTAATATTATTCACATATCAACTTTACTATGTTACAACTATAATTTGAAGATCCCGAAAGACAAGAATAAATCCCGATTGAATCTACGATAAATCCTTGAATTAGTCAAGCTGAAATAATAAGACAATTTAATGTTCCTGATTGAGAATATCAAGTTTGATTCATCCGATCTATTATAGTTTCTGTACATCCTACATCTAGATAAATTGCTACAACGACAAATACGATAGGGTTTTATCACGCTTATTATGGATTCATTCGATTTATTTCCTAGTTGATCAAATCGATCCAAGTTAGAGAGACTGGAAAATTTCTGTCAATTTTAAATGTGATTTCTGATTTTGCAGGTATCATCTTTTCATTAGAAGTCCACTAGCTAGAGCTTCATCTTCGTCATATTTAAAAATATTCGACTCAAATCTTTGGTTTGTTATGCTTCTAATATTTGCGATATTGACAATAACGATTTGGATGACGATCAAATTTCTGAATTCGATCCAACGAATCGAACCTTACATCTCTCTACCGACTTGTTTTCTTGGAGTAGTCTCTGGATTTATGAATCAAGGTTTCGATTTGAAATTACACAGTAACTCCGGTCGTATACAAGTGATGTTCGCTTTGATTTTGGGAGTTGTTCTATATTCGGCTATGAATGCAGTCTTAGTTGCCCAATTGGCCGTTTTTGACGTACATTTTCCGTTCACTTCTCTTAATGATATTGCTGATAAACGTACCCATTCGTTATGTTTACGTTCGAACAGTTTCGTTTACAACAATTTCACTGTAATTTCATTGAGAAAAATCATCTCAATTTCGATCTTTGGCTCTAGAAATTGTGATCGAACTCGAGATTTTCACTGTAAATATTAGAAAATTACAAATGGAACTATTTTTAGGACGCGAATCGGGAAATTCTGCCGAAATGGAGGACAATTTTAAATGGTCGATATTGTCTTGATATCAACAATCAGACAAACTTGGCGGCAATCTTGTGTAACAATCATTTAGTAATATTGGAAAGTCGAGTAGTCATAGAGATAATATTGAAATATTACAGTATACCTTGCCAAATTATAAATCATCCTGAACGATTTTTTATCAAAGAAAATTCACTTTTAATGGCAAAAAACTTCAAATATAAAGAATTGATAAATAACCTGTAAGACAAAATATAGAGAATTGATTCGTTTAGGACAATTAAAATTTAATTGTAGATTGAATAAGATTTATATGACTGGTATTTTGAAACGTTTGGAAAATAAATGGTTCATTCGCGATCAAGCTGCAAATTCAGATATTGTTAATATACCACAAGTAACTTTAGATCATGTTGCTGGCATTTTGATTTTTTATACATCCATGTTTCTGATTAGTTGTTTGATTTTGTGTTGTGAAATATTATTTTATAGACAGACAAGTGGTGAACTTCGAGTCTTAAACATGAAATTTTATAATTAAAATCACGTTGGATTAGAGCATCCGTAAAATGGACTTTCACATTAAAAAAAGAGATTAATTAATTTAGTTTATGGTTGATCACTTTGAAGTTTACATAAAGTTTGTGCAAAAAATAAACGAATGTTCAGTAGAAAATGCTCACTCACAAGAAAATTAATTAAATTTGAATTAAAATCAGATTTCTAATCAATATGATTTGTTTAGAATGAAACCAAATGAGTCCTAATGAATAATTAGAACAGATATGTTTATGTATATTTCAATTGGAAACTTCATCAAAGGGGAGTTCACAAAACAATCTAGACGCACTTATGTGAAGAGACACAATTAATTGAATAAAAATACTCACAAACAAAAGAGGCTCTTTATTACCTCATCGAATTCGTTATAATTTCCCTGTTGTTTCAAAGAAAATTAGCCTTTATGAGACCCTCTATTTTTAGAGGAAAAAAAACTCGAAGTCGAGAGTCTCGAGTTTGATGAACAATTTTTCCCAACAAAGTCAACTTTTGATGAATTAGAATTGATAATTTGGAGTTGAAAAGAAAATCTCACCATATTCCATCACAAACAAACATTATCGATTATATCTTTTAGAAATTTTAAAGACTATGGAGACTTGGATAGTTTCCAAAGATTTAGTCATTGAGTCCTATTCAAAATATTTAAGAATTTTTCAATTGACCGGTTTGATGGTAAATCAGTATTGGTAGCTGGCCAATTGATTCAAGTCTCTCTCGATTTAATTACAATTTCATTGACCTCAGTTCGTGCGAGAATCAAGATCAACTTTAGAGTTAATTTCACTTTTCAGATCAAAAGCGAGAAACTTTATTAGAAAACTTGATAATTATATTTAACTCACCTGAGAAAAGTTCAAGGAATTTTTCAACACCATAATTATTCGGAAAACGATATAATGGATCTCTTAAAGCATCAGTTGTATGAACTTTAATACGTTTCACCATAAAAGTTATATTATCTGGTTTTCCGTCTTGATTAAAATCTGTTAAAAAGAAAACAATTGAAATTTTACATTGTAAATTTTTCAATTTTATTGTAAAGGATTATTAAATGGAATCTCTTGTTATCAGTTTTGAGTCTAAAGAAGATTGAAATTGTATTTCAAGAGATTTAATTTCCAATTGTCATTGAATTTATTTTCCCCCAGTCAGATGATTGACGTATTTTAATGTTAAGTTCAAATACAGCGAAGTAAATAAACGGCAGTATTTCTTTGTGTAAATTTGGATGAATTCTCATATTTAGTTTCTCTAGAATTGAAACCGTAATTTATCACAATTAAATGACAAAAATGTTTGTTTTTCCATATTCATGATACAACAGATAGGAATTTATTGAGATTCAAAATTGTCCAAGTTGATTGGATTATATTGTCTTTTTAACATGACGGATATTCGGCTTTATCAGTCAATCGAATTGAATTTTTTCCGAATGAAAGTTCAGACAAAACAATATAAAATTTAGGGGGTTGATTGGATGAGACTTCATTTTGAAATCAACACAGTTGAAAGCATATCCATGTAATAGAGGATCTGGAAATATAGAATTGTAATCTTCTCATGTTGAGTAAATATTTCATCAAATCTATTTCTCGATATAGATATAAATTGTGAGAAAACTTTGATTAGTTACTAAAGTTCATTTAGAAGGACGACGAAAATGGAAGGTAAATAGTTTCGGGAAGTTATTAATTCGTAAAACGGGATTCGAGTGAGTCCCATTTGTGTTCAAATAATGTTCCAATTTTCTGGTCAAGCTTCTATAAGGATATCTGGATATAACCGAAATTAATAATATTGCTCCGATAGTGATAGTTAATTTTAAATAATGGTGTATTAACATTCATAATAAATATAGTACAATATAATTGAGCTGGTATTATTTGAGAGTGAGAATTCCCAAATTTATCAGATTTCACAATCGAATTTGGTTAGAAGCATTACATATACTGACGTCACATTTCCACTATTCTAATTCGATTTGTTCCAAAGACGCTGTTAACGTTACAATAATTTACGTTGAAATTGGGCCATGTTATGATCGAATTCAGATGTAGATGATGAATATCGATCGAAATTGTTGTTGATAAATTCCATTAAGTTATATTTAGATTGATTGATTATATTTATTTTCAGTTGACGTATTTATAGCCCGGCGCATCCACCATTTTTCTATAACTCAAATAGAATTTACCTGTAGCTCGATAAATTGAGTTGACTCGTTGAACATGTCTAGTCATAACTTCAATACACGCTTCTTCTGTGCCATATTTTTGAAAAAATTGATGATCAGCTTGTAGATACAGCATGCAAGTTGTTTTCTTTGGATCAATAGTTGCACGTTTATTGACATTACGGAAAATCAATCCGGACACATCTACCATAGTTCGATTATTATTTGTAATAAAATCAAGTTCCTCATCGATTGGTTGATTCAAATCGAAAGTCGGTGTATAAGGATATTGTCGTATTTTTGTTTTATTCAAACGTGTCGGTGTTGGTAACCAATGACTAGTATCATCATACGGTAATTTAGCTTCAGCTTCTAATAGCCAACGTTTCCAACGTTTATTCTTTCCAATATTGTTTGTATGAAGTAAATGGGAAGCACATTGGAAACCTTTACGTGGATCTCGAACATCTGATGTTTTATAAATGATAGAATGAAATGTTGATGGTTGTTTTGTAGCATTTGTTTTCGTATAACGAATAACTGGTTCTACGTGATATTCTTCAATATTTGTAGAGATCGTACCGTCGAAAAGGCCATCTTTCGTGATAATTCCATGTACGATTGATGTATCATCATCTGTAAAACAACAATAATGTAAATTCAACATTTGGAAAACAACAATTGTCATAATCAATGTATAAATGTAAATATGAATGTCATGTAATTGTGTCATATAGACGCTGACGTCGGTCTATTATTACAGTCAAAGCTCGTTTGTTTGATAATTGTCACCCTCCATTCACGATATTCAGCCTATAAACAAACAGCAACCAATATCATTGAATTAAATATTCCACCGGTACATTGTTTGAATATAAATTTGTTTATTTAGTGTGGAGTGAGAGGTCGTTTACCTCGATTCAATCTTGACTTCGGCTCGTTTTTTTCCTCCCCCGTCTCAAGAAGATGTCAATATTTTTTTAATAAAGCGTTAGAAACGTGATGATGAACTTTCATATAGAATTGATACGTACAAAACGCAAAGATAATATCATCGAACTTTCGAAAAGCTCGAAACTAATGAAAAGTGAAATTCCTTGCAAATATCGCCAAGATAAATTCCACAGTTGATGTTTTTGTTTATTTATTTTGTCGAACTTTAAACGAACAACTTTAAACAACACAGCTATTCCCTTAATCTTTCTAAACATCTAGGAAGATTACTCTTGTAATAGTCGTTTGTAGTGGAGGAATTTCAAATACTCCAACAATGAAGTTAGAATGCACCCTTAAATTTAACAAAAATATTTCTTCCCTCTTTCCAATCATATCAAGACAGAAAGGAACCGACAATATTGAACCAAATTATTATCATTTTTTTATTTGTATTTTTTGTTATTCTTCTTCAACTATCCGTCTGATATAAATTCAACAAATTGAAGTATATCAAAATGTCACAATCTAACATAAAATGGTTCCCATTGGTGTTGGTTTTCTTAGAATTTAAAGGTTGGCATAACTCCCCGATCTGGTGCTGTATTTCCCAGTATTAGTCGTGTGGATAGACACTTGGAAAAGTACACAAGGGTAACTTGACTAGACCCGCGGGAAAAACTTATATCAAACTCACTGAAAACTGTATGAGGATATTTGGTCGGATTTAACTCAAATAAACGGACATTAAATACTGTTAATTGAACTTTGTGGTGGAAATGTTTCCATTAATTTTCGAATATTGTTTGAATATCTAAAAAATTCGCACCGCACACAATTCAATTCCCTCTATAACGGAAAAAGGGGGATGAATGGAATAAATCATCATCAATTCAAATATACTATATTAGTTTGGGGGTTTCTTGATTAAATTAAATGCCAGATCGGGGAATGACGAGATTCAAGATTTATCATCATTTTCATTTTATTCGTCTTAATAAAGCAAGCTCGATTTTTCTATAAGGATATCCTTTGCGAGATTTCCCTTTCAGAAAACATTACTCCAATTGAAGGGGGAATTATTGAAATCCATGTTGAATGGTTATCATTCGATGTCTTATCCGACTTTTTCATACATATATGCTGCTATATGTTGGGAAATATTTCACAAATGAATAAACTGTAGAGCGAGTATAATGAAAGATCTATCGGTCATGACATGTGTTCATTCTACTAAAACAATAGCAATTTCTTTTATGTGAAATGGAGCTGGATATTATTTTAAAATTTATTAAACGACAATTATATTGAAAGATAGGGAAAAAGATTGCCATCGAAAATGTAGAGTTAGAGAGTATAGAAACCAAATTAGAGTATAATTGGGATGAGGAAGATTGGTTTGAGAATTTTGCAAAATTAAATTGTGTGAATTCTTCACAAAATTACTGTTGAAAATATAGAAATTTTTGAACAGGAAATTCCGCTGAAAACATCAGAGCGGTCTTAGAAATGTTGTGAATTTTATCGAAAATCAACAAATGCGGCCATTAATTATAACGTAGCCATTTTAGTGAATCGGACAAAAAACCGTTCGAGAGCCACTGCTATAAATTCGATAAGCAACCTGTGGGGACGCACCTTCACATGTTTTTTTTCTTAATACTATTAACGTACTACATAAACGATAATTAAAAGCCGTATTCTGAAGTAAATACAAAAAATAAATTCTATATATTTGGAAAATTCTAGAATTTTATTACGAAATGTTAATGAGAAAAGTCCTTAATCATCCTACGAATTTGAATTATTCTCTTATAAAAGATAGAGATATTAAATAGTGACGACTTAAAGCCATGTTAAATTCAATATAACTGGGTGCAGTTATCTGTTTTGAATCAGAACTACTTCCGTGTAGGATTGTAGCGCCCAACCCAAAGAAAACCATCAACTAGTTCCGTTAAAGAGATATTTTTCGCAAAAAGTACTGTACGTTTGATTATCCTCTAGCCTCTAAACGAAAAAAATCTTGCTTGGTTAATGAATTAATGCTAATTTTGGTAGTTTATATTTTATAAACTCCCATTTTTGTTGGGAAACATCTAAAATAATGGGCCATTTTTGCGCAATTATAGTCAGCTTACATTAGACTGTACTGTATTCAAGTTACAGTTTGTATAAAATAACAAAATAAGCTTCATCTTTCTTCATCACTGTATCTTAACAAATTGCACAATAAAAACCTTACACTCGCCCTATTTTATATGTGTAAGAATTTAATTAAGCCCTTGTTAATAGTCGTTGTTATTTCTAAGCATAGGTAAAGTAAATACATGTAAATTGTGAAGTACAACAATGTAACAATAAAATATACATGTAGCTTATTCTGTATGTTTACTGGAGGATAACATACATATGTATGTAAATCTAGTCAAACTATATTGTTTCTATAAATAAACAGCGGAATAAATTGAAAAATCTGACGAAAATTGTGAAAACACCGACAATATATCACATTTTTATAAAGTTATTGTCAAATAGATAAAAATTGATTTTTTTCACTCACCCCCTTTTTTTATATATTTATCAGAAAACACAAACTCCATATTTCTAAATGGCAAGTTTCACCCTTGTAATAATTCATCGCCCTCTTGTTTACCGAAATGCAATCCAGCTAGTATCAATACGAATGTTGACAATAACGATTGATTTTCCGAGCCATATTAATAAATTTTGAAAAAAAATTTATTTATGAGTTCAGTTAAGAATTGGAATGAATGTAGTTTTTAAATTGCAATTTTCATCGTACTCATAAATCATAACTAGGAAGAGGCCTTTAAAAAAAAAAGCAATACAAGCCACAATGAAGGATTACACTATTTCAAGATGACAACCTAGAAGGATGCCTCATCACGAGGCCATTTTTTCTGCAGGTTATCAAGTTTTGTATTGAAAATATTAATATTATGTTTGCTTCGAGAAAATATGGTGACGCTGCTATTAGAATTCTAAGATAACACTAATTTTAGTAGATTTGAATATGGATGAGAGGTATAAGTTAGATTAATCCATCACGTATCTTTTAATGAGGTTTGTTCGATTTCGCATGTATGGAAAGTATGTATAGATACGCTTTTGTGTTTATAGCGGAGTCAAATCAACATAGAAACTAATCAGACTGATTCAAATCCGATTTAAATCAAATGAAACAAGATTCATCAGTCGTCTATTTCAGCTTGTTTGTTAGTTCATGAATGCGAATTTTGATTCAACTGACAAATCGATACGCGGCTATAATTTCAATCTCTTTGAAATTACTATTTTTATTTTATCGACTCTAATTCCATATCAAAAATATTATAATTGAATTTCACAATTGTCAACTCAGTTCTATAAATTTGTTTTAGCTTAGGCTTAGATTCAATTGTTGATTATCTACCATTTGTTTCTGTACAATTTGAAGTGTTATTTAACAAAATTGTAAATGCTCATTTTCCAGAAACCTTTATTTGTAAGACTTGGATTACATTGATGCGAGAATTACCCCAACATCTGGATAACAAAAAAAAAATTGTAATTGGATTGAGGTAAAACACAAAGTGAACATTCATGAGTCCAACAAAAAACGGAACGTAAATAGTTTTTGTCCATTATGCTCGCTTTTTAAAGACGCAAATCCTTCGTGTTTGTCGTTTTTTGAGTTGTATTCAAAATCTTCATTTCGCAAAAATGTTGTTGTAGATGAAACTATACAATCAAACAGTTTTTCTACAATGTAGTTAGAGGAGGATTAATTCGAATTGTTGCTACAGTCACTGCTTTAATGTAGAATATTCTCGAATAGTTGGCGTATCAGATCAGTTCTAGCAGAAGAAAATTCACAACGAATTAGATCGTTCCTAATCTCAGGAATTTCCAACAATCCAAACAAATCAGATGGAAATTACGATAGAACAATTTGATCGTAAAAGTGGATTGTGTGAAATTTGAATCTATTGAGATTTTTCAGTCAAGCAATATGCAATTCCAATGACTCTAGAGTAGTTTCACTATTGAATTGGATCGAATGATGACAAATTTGATACAATCGGATCTTGCATGTTTTAAGATCGATTTGAATATTTGTATTGATCCTCGAGTAGATCATAATCGAATTGAGAGTCAAGTATAGAATAGTACAATGATCATGATCGTACGTGAAAATCGTATCGTAGGATAGATTTACCGATCTGAATCGATCTTGCATGATTCTTGTGCAAAAGCTTTATCGTGTTAGATCAAATCGAACTGAGTGTCTCGAATCTTCTTCAACTTTCCCATATTATAAAGAGGCGACCTAAATCTACTCAATTATAAATAATTAATTAACTTTATTAATTAACGATAATCACGCAGGTTTTGCTTGATTTGTATATTAACTTTTGACGTGTTAACAATTTTGATAGAAGTTACAAGTTAATTAGTAAGTAAATCGTTTAGTAGCATGCACGCGAACAAATAGTTCTATTTGAATTTTATCATCAGTTGGTTCAATAAATCACTGTCCAATTAATTTATTTGAAACGAAAAAATTTGTGATAATCCTTTGATCATCATCAATTTGTACACAGATGGGGAAGTATAATGGGCTTTTGTGTCGGTTCACTCTAAAGGATTGTCGAATTTGAACGTATATCCGATTATTCGGAGTCAATATTGGAAAGGAAATCGGATTTCATCAAGGTTAGGAATGTTTAGTTTTATTTTTCAAGGTGTTCAAATGACATTAAATTTAGGAACCCACACATATACATGCATCAATGGATAAAAATGGTGGAAAAGATGGAGAAAAGACCAAGAATATAGAAGATTATCTGAATGTCTTTCATTGGTATCTCGATGGAGACCTTTAGGAAATCCTTCACTTCTATTTAGAATGTATTTCCAGCATATAGCCATCATCAATACTGGTTCAATATTCAAGATTCTATCAATCTGATTGAGGAATAAAGCGAAAGATATCGGATTTGATGGGAGGAAGTTGCTTCAAATTCAAATAGTAAAGTCATACGGATATTTGTTTAGTTGATTGATTCTTTTACAATAGAAAAATAAAAATAAAATATCTACGTGGGGAAATTTAACACTTTGAAATCTTGTTACACGATATATTGTGTTCAAATAAGAGAATGAGAAGAGACAAAAGCCAATGGAATCCCTTATTTGAGTAATTCTAAACATACAAGAACACTGTTATTTATTCCCTTGATACAATTTCAAATTAAACTGTAATTTGAGCAGAATCAGCTAGACAACGATCAAATAAAAACTAATTAGAAACTACTTCTAACATTATTTCAAAATCATTAGATATCGAATAATAGTCTTTTTCTCGAACAATTCCATTCTAGATTGTAGGAATTAAAATTGCTGGAAGTCTTAATTATCAACGATTCAAAACTAACGTCCAATCACACAATGTTTATAGAGATCTTCTATAAGGATCAACAACTCGAAATGCGAACTGAACACGAATTTAATTAATTCCAGTGTTAACGTGAAGCTTTTCTTTAAAATCGATTGATCCTTCGAGACATCACAGCATACAATCAATTCTATTTACTGTCTCTAGAATTCGAATTTCTTTGCTTGGAAAGAGATCGACCAATGAGAAAAATTCAGAGAAAATCTCATCTTTATTGATAAGTTCGTCAATTGATTCCATGAATGTTTCTTAATTTGCCCATTGACTTTTGACAATTCGGCTTGAACGGACATATTACAACTGCCCTATCGGCAGGCAAATCAAAAGGATAACAATAGAGGACCTAAACATACGGAGGAAAGTGAAATGGAGAATCTACTATTAGGGACAGTTACAGAGAACAAAGGTGATAATTCACCGAAAGATACAGACGATAGTGAATTGTTTGATTTCTAAGCCGAGTTAAATTCCGCATCAAAACGGTTTGGTCCAAAAAAAAGACATCCTAAAATGAAGAAGTAATAGGTTATTATTTGTTCAGCAATAAGCGTTGGAAAAAATGAGGGAGAATTAATTTCGGAAAAATCAAGCTTATCTCGAGACCAACGGTTGGCGAAAAAATTGGCGCAAGAATTTTGCTCGAAACGAAATTAATTGGATACATTAATTGCGGTGTCGACACAAAAGCAATTTTCTATGTTATTCTTTTTTCGTTCGCCTTTTCGCTCTCTTCGAGAATCCCGGTACAATGATTGATTTGCTAGATTGTTAGTGCCAAAAAAATGATCAAAAACCAACAATAAACGAACGACTCCAATTTGAATAGTCACCAGTTTTAATAAAATCCGATTATAACGATATTTAAGACTGTTTCTAATTAGAATTGTTCTACTTTTCTGTCGAAATCTTAATTTTGGGGGGTATTTTGAGCCATCAAAAAGAATAGCAATTTGCTCACATCTTGTGCAAATCTTAATCCATTATCCTTTACTCTTGAGAAAATTCTGTCGTTATAAACGAGGATACGCTCGATTCCACTGGCGCTAAAACCGTCTTGTAAGTATATTGGGGTTTTATAGGGTTATATTTGGATCATTTCAGTTTTCCCCGTACCTAATGGTTGAGAGTTGTAATTACATGAGATATGAGTTTTGTTTTATTTCTAGATAATTTTTTGCGATTTTCTCTCGAAATGAATTCTATATAATCTCCATATTTATAGCTTAATTAGGTGGATTTTACGGATTTCAACTTTTCAAAATGGATTATTATTTTGAAAATAATATTATGAGAGTCGACGTTAATTAAACATTAATGGATTCTCAGTTTGATTTAATTATATACTTTGGCTATTGAAAAATTTAATCAGAGACAAAAAAGTTGTCGTTTTAAATTTTAACTTTTATAACAAGCTAATCGGTCTCTGTTTCGAATAAAAAAATTTAAGCTTTTCAACGTCATATTTTTTCACTACAATATTCCCATCTTCGGTTGGGAAATTCCGAGAAAAAATTGATAGTATTTCTGATAACTTACGGATGAGAAATAAAGATTTCTTAACAAATCTTGATATTATTCAAAAAATTGTGTAATACATCAAATTGAGACTGTTCTTAATCACAAAAAATACATACATTTTCATATATCGATGAGTTGACATCTAGTAAAATTCATTGTTTTAGAGATAGAGATTTATTAAATTATAACAAAAGATAATCGAGTTCTTTTTATCAATTTGATCAATTATTCCGACGCTTTGCAGCATCAATGATTGATGGAACTATCGAATAACACCTATTGTTTGACAAGATCAATTATTCCAAACAAAAAAAAAAATAATAATAAAATAAAATAACAATATCGATCGATATGTGGCATAAACAAAGACTTATATGAGTTATAAATAACGTCAACTCTGAAACATCAGACTGTCAAGTATACGTTTCGTATTATGGAAATTTAATAGAAATTTAATGAAGCTTGGCATTATTTCTGCATATTGTTCATTCAAAAATATCACTGATTTTTGACAATTAGTTGATTCGACTTTATATTCAATTAAAGGACTCCAATTATGGAAAAGAAATTATCTATAAGTGGTCATAAAAAGTGAACACTTTACGAATTATTTGTCAAGATTGAAAGTTTCAGAGGTTTATGTTCTATCAAAACCCGTCTACCGAAGACATTTACCCTAGGAGCTTTGAGCTTTTATATCCAAAATCATAACATTACAGCTTTAGAATCTACCTTTGACTATATTGTACAATATCTTGGATAGTCCCTAAAATTTTACCTAGATCAAAACCGAATATCAAACGAGTTTTATAGAGATGGATTAAGTATTTCGAAAAATCGGAAACAATGTATTGTGTAATAAAGTGGATAAGTAAACAAAATATTGGAAGTTATTTCATCGCTAATTTATGTAAAAAATAATTCGTTTCGACTGAGTTGCGAGAATGGTGGATGCGCCCGGCGAGCTTCAATATAATTAGATCTTAAATTAATAATTTTCAATAGCAGAAAACTGTTTGTTTTATTTCCAATATAAATACGATATCATTTAATTGAGGATGTCTGGATGTATTTTATGGAATGGAATGGGAATTTCATCTGCAAACGATAAAGTTTGATGCTTATTTTAAATTGGCAGAAAACGTTTTTCCGAATAGATTTATGACTAGGTTTTAATATTATTGCGAGTATTATTGATTCCGTCATACAATAAAAATAATACTCTCTGAAGTCATGCAACAAATCAAACGTCAATCACCTATCCATATGAATTTTCGTTTTGTTTATTCAAAAATTAATTTCCGTTTAAGCTCTCGAAGCGAGTCGATTTGTTTGGGGAAAAAAATCATTGACGAAATTTTACCAGCAAAAATATTATAATTACAGAGTCCAATTTATTTAGAATCTTTGACTTTATCCTCATCAAAATCGATGACTGAGAACGACGTTGATAAAACTCCAAAAAGCCCAAATTGATCGCAGTTTTTCGTTTGAAGTTATTAAAAGATATTATTGACATACGTTTTATCGTTATTTTGCGACCTTTGATTAGTTCAATGTTACAACAATTTTATAATGTCACAACAATGATCATGGCTAAGGTAATCTCAAGATAATGGAACTTTCTCGATTTCAAATCTACTCATTAAGATCTCAATTAAACGACAAATGAACAATTTTCATTGTTTCTAATGAAAACTTTGTTTCAAACTCTCCCTATATTGCAACTGTAAATCTTAAAAACACCATACTTACCATAAAAGGATAAAGTTGGCAAGACAAGCGAAATTTTAGGGTTTTATACCACTAGTGTATAATTAAACTGGGAATATTACCATCCACCGTACACAACAAGAGAAAATTTCTTCTAAATTTCAAAATAATTTGTGATGTGATTTCAGTACTTCATCTTTTGGTATCGTATCAATAACATGTGTTGATCATAAAATTGTCGAGAATTCAGTGAAACTAGCGGAATTGAATCATTTCCGGCGGGAATTATAACTAGTTGTAGAGCAATCTGTTTTGGAAGTAATTTAAAGACGCGACTTAAGCTGCACAACTTGTTATAACGCGATTCACGACATTAAACTAAAATGTAGTCTTATTGTCGCAAAATTCTATTCTATTCTCAAAATTGTCAGCTAACGATCTTCAGTTTCAGATTATTTACATGTATTACAGTTTTCACATTGATATATTCAAGCCTGATTCATCACATTGTTGATTTTGGCTCTATTCTTTCGCTTCTTTGAAAAAAAGTTTCCCAGATTTGTTTGATTTGAATGTTGAATTCATTTAACCGAACTCTCAGTGAATCTTTACAATTTTTCGACCCGTCTATTTCTATTTGTTTTGCCATAGAATTTCCCAGCTATATTTACAATTTTTCTTTAAACTGAAGCTCATAAACTAATAACATGAAAATAAAAGCCTTTGTTTTGTTATCAATATTTTGTTGACTGAAGTTGTAAATATTACAATACAATAGACGATTGTATCGGACTATTCAATTTAACGGACCATAAGTTCTGAAGCTCATCCATAAATTTCAATGTGTTAAGATTGGTTTAGTTGAAAACTATTGAAACAAGTTGTTTTAACAGGATAAGGAGGGAAGTGGAGTAGAAAAGTTCGTTACTACGATCGAATGTTCCATTTTATCACTTTTAAAATCGATCGGATTTGACGCTTTAATAGTAATTAATCTTGATTTGTTATGGAAAATTGGGAAAATTCAACACATAAAGGTTGTGTTTTATAGTTTAATAGTTTTCAAGTTGATTTATTGCAACAATACATGATGCATTAGTGTGTAGGGTAGTTCTTGGGGCGACCTTTTAAGGACTTAATTTCGCATGAAAGGACCCAATTTGCGATAAAAGGGCGATTTGCATTTACATACAGCCAACATTTATCGATTAATCCATAAATTACAAGTTTTAATTCAATTAACAACAAATACTAACTTGAATTCACGTTAAATTACTGACTTTATCGATGGAAAAACACAAAATTTAAGATACTTTGCCAAATTCTTAGATTTTGGTTTATTTTCATGCAAAGCCGGAAACGGCGTTTTATGTCGATTAAAAGATCGGCTACTAATATAAATATCGGAAAATCGACCCGTTGGGGGAGATAATGTTAAAAAGTTGGAAAATTCACCATACTAGCTGCCTACAGGGTAGTTTTTATGTGATGAACGACTGCTCGAATTTTAATTGTTACCGTTTTAACTCAGCCTTCTAGCATTATGGCTGACAGTGTATAAAATGGAAATGTCCCAGTTCGTTATAAGAGGATATGTATGAGCTTTAATGACTTTTGTTACCACTACTTGCCGTACAGCGAATATAATTTTAAATTTGCTGGATTTCAATGCGGCCAGCCGCTATCTTAACGAGAAAAAAGTTTTCGAATTTATTCCCCTAAACGAACACTACCAAACTAAAATTATTACACATACATACATTATCAGAGAGCTTAGATACGAATATTAATTGTATCCATTTCAGTGGATTCGAATCAGAAATCAACTCTCAGGTTTTTGTTGAAAAACAATATGTAGAAGGTTGAGAGTTCGTTGTATAAAAGTATATTGTTTTCGCGTTCACGCTTTAACAAAAATAAGCTTTTAGTGTGGCAATTGTGATGGGTGCTGATGGCCATTTGGAGACGTCTATACCCGTTCCTCCACATTGAATTGGTCGAATTTAGTCCAGCGGAAACGAGTAAAGCTGTAATTTACGATTGTGGTAGCGCCTTTGGCAATTCGACAATGCAACCTCATACGGGATTATTTCCGTTCGACTCCCCAATCTTAAAAAGACAATAATTACACGAAAAACCAAGTCTCAAACTTCTTCCTCATTGTAAATAACTTTTTGGTCTGATGAATAACGCTATTACTAGGTCAAATGAATTTAGTCAACTGGAAAATGATATATTATTACACTTTCGGGGAAGAATCGAAGATTTTAAACAAAAAAAATTATACCGCGTTTATCAGTTGAATGTAGCGTTGCCTTGTAAATTTCAAACATAAGCTTAATTGGAGTTTATGGAGTTCGTATAGCGATATTTTCACGATGGTAGAGTAGAATTCGACGATCCAACCGAGAAAAAAAACAGATGAGGGGCGCATTTAAATTCATTAGAAGGCAGGCAAAGTTTCGACTTTAACAAGAAATAAGAAACTTTTAAGTTAAAATTAAATATGACAGCGGTCGGAAATGATAGAGCAGTAATACCTCAATTTGTTGTTGTTGTAGGAAATTCGTATACTTTATTTCGAATTTACGAACAAAAAACTGTCTAAGAGGATGAAGAAATAATGACATCTTAAATAAAATACGTACCCAAAATTGTAATTTATTTTATAATAAAGATTTTTATTCTCGAAAATTTGAAATTTAAACCAAACTGACTCATAACAATGTAACGGTGAAATTTGTTTGGAATTGACATAAGATAGAATGCAAATGCAATTTTGATCTCACGGGAACCGCAATTCATGCCAATTACTTTCGAGCAGACCAACGGAAAAAGATCAAAATCAACGGACGAGACTGTAAAAATAGAGGAAAAGGACAAGTCAAATCGCTTCAGGTATTCCAACTTTACGATAAAATATATTTTACGATACGAACATTGGACATTCGACAATCTAGTTTGGA
>JAZBGZ010000229.1:0-13868 GCA_037414795.1 Stenodera caucasica | reverse complement strand
CCTTTGATAATGGCCCCAATTCAGGTACCTACTAATTCAAAAAGGTCGCTTTGTTGCATAAATAATACGGGATTTGTGCCTCACACTTTGATGTTACAGATTCACTGAAAAATGAATGATTCTTTGACAATTTTCTATAAGTCCAATAAAAGTACTTATTCGAAATTATTTAATTTGCTTTACGTTATAAATAAATTTTTATCGTTGGTTTTCTTTTTAATTCACATTTACAAAAAAAAACAATTGTATTTTCCGCAAATTTGTTATCGCCCACTTCAAAATATAATGAAATACAATTAGAGTCTTTTCTAGATTTTTGCCTTTCAAAAATAAATGCATAATTATTACTTCAAAGTAGGAAGTGAAAGCCACGAAAATTCAACATTAGCCGATTTCAATAATGAAGTAACTTAATTATGGGTAATCTCAAATATGATACAGTTAAAATATAAGTTTGAGAATTTCCAACATTTGTTCAGTTATAAAACTGTAAAGCTATAAATATAATTTCTCGAGGATATTCCCTAATTATTGCCTATTATGTATAATTGATATTTTCAAAGCATTAATATCGTGAACAAGTTTTTTTGTTATCAATAATTAAAAGCATCACGACTTTTTTGAATATTGAGATAAATATTATTTATTATCAATTTATCACACAAGTTATGAGTGTGATTTTATATTCAATTAGGACGGAATATGATAATAATTTTGCTGTAACTATAATACTCTAATTTGATTCTTGCGGTACATTGAATTGATCTAATTAGTAGAATATCACCTGACAAACAAAATTTTATTTTTTGTTAATTAGAAATCCATTAATTTCACGTTCCCGACACTAAATTTTTCTATAAATCGATCATAATTTGTAGATAAAAAATGCTGTTGCAAATGTATCGGAAATAATTAAATTAAATTGAACTAATTTATTTAACTATGCTCTATTTACTATCGTAATTTGCTATGTGAGAACAATTACGATATCCAGAGTCGGATTCTACTACCAAATTGGACGACTTTTGAATAATAGCTGTCAATTTGATTAAAATTTTTTTCAAATTGGAGCCCTTATTGTAAATTTATAAGAACTAAAAATAAATTGTACGAAAATTTTTCATTTTATGCATTCAATATTCCGTTTCAACTGTTAGAGCTGAGAAATGGCTCCTTTTCTTAATAATGATATAAAAATGACACACGTGGATACAGGGAATGTTGTAGCAATATACGCCTGTATACAGAATAAAATTAGGTCACAGATGAGTTTTTCCTTCTCCCTATATATTCACCCTTATATTTCGTTATATCGATATAATCGAAAGAACGTGAACACTTTTTGGGAATTTGTATAACGAAAATACTGGAAAATATATTCAAGCCTGAAATAAATAATTTTATTTATGTATTCTTGAGTCGTCCATTTTTATCCTTGTAGGATTCCTATAAAAATAGATTATCTGATTTTGTATACCTAAACTCTAGAGATCATCCCAGTTGCTCTATTTTTTTTTTAATATTTCTACAAAACTATTTCTTGTATTATTCAACAAAAATAATAGCGAGACTTATCAGATTTGTGCTCGAAAGTGAATCGTTCAATTATATGTACAAAATGACCGCTTTATAACAATATTATTATCGGATTAAGTTGAAAGATAATGTAGTTTCAACAGAATAAGTCCCATGGAGCTTTCATGTAACAATCGAGAAAAAGGGGACAAAAGATTTCGATATTGTTCCAGAAAACCATTTATCACTATCATATAGACTGCGTTTTGTTCAATTTTAATCGAAGAATAGTTGCAAAAAATGCATAATGCATTGGAACTAGAAATCAATAGACCATTATCGGTTATTATATTGCACTATAAGATTTCCGTTCAACTTGAATATATAGCAATCGAAATTATAAATTAATTTTCAACTATATATTTTATAGTCGGTGATTGTTCGAGGAATATTGTAATTTAATGCTAGATTGGAACTGAAACTTTAAAATTCAAATCGAGTACTGTTCGAGATCGAAATAAATCACTGAGCATTGTAACGAACAAGTCATGAGAATCATGAATATTTTTGTTTGAGTTTTATCTTTAAACTGGACATAAACTGAAAACTAGTGGTAGTATAGATAACATTGTAGCACACGCTATATTACTAAATAAAATTAAACTATAGTCAAAAAAACCACATTAAGAACCTAGAAAATCAGCGAATAATTTCTAGAAACATTCGTGTTTATGTTGGATTAATTTTACAATAGCAAATTAGACGAATTTCCAGTAAAATATCGCTATAACTTTCAGGTATTCACACCGTGTAATCGACATCACAATCAAACAATAATTAGTCTATCAAGATATGTTAATCCAACAATAATTCTTTGGGATATTTCTCAAATTTCATTGTAGTTTTAAACAATAAAATTTCATACAATAAGTCGGTGAACTGATGACAAAACTAATATTATTAGGAGCTTGTTCATTAAAAATTGGTGGATGCGCCGGGTTAATATTGGAGTGGTTATAGGAATTTCGCACTGCATTAATACTGCATTTACCGTCATATCTGCAATATTTACAACGTACTTAGTTGAGAGAAACTAACCAACTATCCAGGCTATTTGTTTTCATTCTGTGAACCAACAAGAGAACATTCAAACAAACTAATTTACAACCCCATCAAGAGATCTGCAATTTTGAGAAAATTTCCATTTAACGATTATTCGTACAGTTTTATCACAAAAGTTATGACGCCTTTTTTATTGAATAGAAGAAGAAAATTCACATTTCCTATTGTAATATAACTCATTTTATGTGGAGTGAGTATTATGTTTTTATTCATATTAGATCGTAAATGAAAGCGGAAAAATCGACTCTTCCATCATTTCACGAGAATTATATTTATTTGAATAAAAAAAAAATCGATAGTAATCACTTATCACTTTCAATATCTCACTTTTGAAGGCGATCTCAATTTTCGTTACACGATCAAATTGACAACTCCAACGTAGATCTGTGGTTCGAATTCGAGTAGGATTCCAACTCTTTTTTTTTTGTTTTATTTTCGTCTATTTGGGAAACTTTTTGGAAATTGATAATTTACGAATGGATCGGTTTCGGAACAATTAGCCTAATTTTGTGTGTTCGTTATATTGAACATGTTTTGCAAATTATCCACAACTGGTAAAATTGACATATGTTTGTAATTGCTTTTGGTTTAGAGCTTTAGGACTTACCGGTTGTGACCTTTTATGTCCAATTTAACGTGGTGCTGTTGTTGTTGTTGACCGATACTACGTCGGACAAGTTTATGTTGGTTGACCAATGAATCAGGATCGTAATCAGCTGGTTCGTAGTGGCCTATCCAAGAATTCAAGTCGAAATCTGAAGCAAGCATAAAAATTAAGAAAAAGGACAAAAATACCAAATTCAACAACTGATTTTTTTTTGAACAGAGTCAATCCTCGAACCAATCCCGAACTCTATCATCTGTAAAATTTACGCATAAATCCTTCAAGTGAACATTTTTTTTTGCTCAATGAATAATCTTTTGACGAAGTTCGGGACCATTTCACGGATCGATCTAAGTTTTGTTAAGTAAGAAATATTGAATTTTGTTATTTCGAAAATAAAATAATCATCCGATAACTGTAAATAATCAGTTCAATAAATATTACTTTCTATGGAAAAATCTAGTGTAACCAGGTTTCACAAACTATGGTTATATTTAATTGTGAAATAAATGGATAAGAAATTAGATCCAAATTATGACTAATTTTAGGGGAGATTACTATGGATTAATCAAAATTAAAAATAAAAACAATATATGTATATATTTATTTATTTTATGATTTGCTTTTTCATTAATACTCAATAATTCACTAAAACAATAAAAGTTGATATTTTGGTATGATTTTCTCTATATTGAAACCTCTATCTATTATATTTAACATTATGTTGTACATATATAATATCAAACAAGTGCATCTATTTTTTTCTCTATCATAGCGATAAAATATTTGTTCGAATTGTCATCCGATCTTTATCTAGCTCATGAATATCAAATGATAAATCAATATATCGATAAGTTTATTATGCAGAATAGACTTATTTTTTATATGAATATGAATCTGTAATTAATTCAATAAGTTAAAAATGAAATTTTAACATAATGCAATATTGATAAATATGAACAATTATGTTTTAATGAATTCTATAAATAATGTAATAAAATATAAGAGAATGTTAATCTGGTGAAAATCTAACAAAAATGACCTATTACTCTACTTTCTAGTAAATTTTCAGCTAGAAATTTCCCAATAACGAATTATATGGAAGTCAATTTATATTTCAATGTTGATAATTATAGCATCAACAAAACTATTTATTATCACATAAAATATGCTGTTAGTGCCTCAAATGAGTGTCTACAGTATTGAGATTCATCAGCAAATTTCACGGAAATTGGAAAATTCGCCAATAAATACTCTATTATAAATAGGAACGCTTTGAAGAAAAACCTGAAATCAATGGAAAATGTGAGAATTCCAAAAATTGTTGATTTTTCTATAACCACTTTAACATTATGTATTTTTTTTGGTTTCCATTGGGGAAAATACAAAATTCACATTGTACTTTGATGTTTCAAATCCTTGGATAATCCGGAAAAAAACTACGATAAGCAAAAATATACGAGAACTAAGAGTGAAATTAAAAAAAAATACTCAATTCTACAATTTAAAATTACAATTTCAAAGAAAAGATTTAGACAACAAATATACCATAAGATATTTATCAAACAAGAAAGCGTTCAACAATTTTAATTTTGTAAAAATTGAAGTGCTAAACGAGCATATTCAAATATACACTTAAATAACAAAAAATTAATAAAGTTATATTAAATTTAACGATTTGGCAACAAGCAGTTTTACGCTACAAATACGAGATAGTCTATCAAATAAATAAAATATAACATCTACTTGCTCCAATTTATTAAAACAAGGAAAAAGAGAGATAGATAAAAGCCGCAACGTGAAATATTGACGGAAGACTGTTGAATTATTAAATAGTCGACGAAAAATAACATGGAAAAATCTAACAGTTTTTCAATATTTTAAAACATTTTCCACTTTTATCTCTATTGTTTTCTAGTAGATTATCAACGATATGAATAGCGTTGACTCTGAGTTTTCAATGGAAATACAATGTGCTTTTTCCGTTACCCTTTTCATCAAATTATTCCTAAGGGAAAGATGGTTTGATATCAAAACTTATGAAGCCACATAAACCGAAAACCGACTGGTACATGTTCTGTACATCTTCATTTACAAGTATTTATTGCGAAAGTTCCTCAACTCAATAGTAAGATATTGTATTAAAACATAAATGGCTCCTTCTAGCCCTCGATAATAATAATAATAATAATAAAGAAAAATCCATAGGGAAATTTTTCGAGAAAATATAAAAAAATTTCACCCGGCTATTCAGCTCAATTGAATTGAAGAAAAAACAACCAACAATCCTAAAATAAACAAATACAGTAGCGTTATGTTAACATAAAATTCCTGAAAATATTTACAATGTTCGGTATGAATGTAAAGTCAGCAGAATGTGTGACATATGAAATATAGCAGAACCACCCTTGACTTCTAGATTAATTAATGACAATGTTTATACGACATTTAGGGGTGGATCAGATCTAACCTAACGGCTATTTCACGTTCTATTAATAAAAATAATTGAATGCAATTTCGTAATATTGCATATCTCAACACTGATATACTCCAATGGAATCTGAACTAAATACCTGCAATTAATCTACCTGAATATAGAATTTCCCAAATGATGAATATTTAATCTATGCAAATACTCAAGTAAAACTTGTGCACAACGACCGCCTATTCTATTATCAAGTTGTCGGATCAATAGACATGAGATATTAGAAAGACATGAATGTTGCGCTTAAGCTCAACTTTAATTGTTATTAAAATAGCTTGTTTGATTCAACTCCTTGAAATGTGATTCAGTTTTCAATTTCCAGATCTCAGTTTCAGGAGTCGATTGTATTTTATGACGAGATGTTCAATGTAACCGATTCGGCTCATCTTCAATATTTTTTATAGGGATTTCGAGATGGAGTTGTCGCTTTTTTTTCGAAAACAGTCTAGCAAATCATCGCTTCCTTCCTGCCAACTTTATAGGAAGAGGGGAAAAACGGAAAGGAAAGAGAGCAAAGTCAACATTAGACAATCAATAACTGTTGACAGAAAGATGAGAATCGTTATTGTTGTCGTCTTAAAGAAGTACGACTCTCTCAAATACCATTAAACGATACTAGGCAAAAGAAATGAATAAATTGTAACTAGAAAAACATTATAAGTATTGGTGGGAAGATACAAAAAAAGGGAGGGAATTTCAAGGGGATGAAGTTGCGTGCCGACAATACCAGTCGCATTATGCATTATATAATTGTAAGATGTTATTTATTACAGCTGGAGCTGAAATAATATACGAAATTAAAGAGCCTAGAAACATTCTATTCAATTTTTACGACAAGATGGACGAGATATCATTTGAATTAAATGAAAGTTGCTGAATACTACTAAAGAAAATTGTACGTTGATTAACAAGACAAATTTTTCTAAAATATTTTAATTTCATTTGAATTATTTTTCATCAAGAAAGTTACAATAGCGACGAAATCTGTCTTTTTCAAGTGAATAAAGTTTTTGTTTATACGAAAATGTAGAGCCTATTTATTTTTTTAGCAACATATGTTGATGACACTTCCACTAACACCACCCTTATCATTATCATTTATAATATAATTTTATCAACTTTGGAGAAGGGCGTAAAATTTAAAATTTAATAGGGTTTTTGTTGTGTCTTCAAACAGTAGAAGAGGATCTACAAATTAAAGCAAAATATACCAGCCATTTCTGAATTCTATCGAATCTATTTTTGTTCGATTTTAGAATAATTTATCGAAAAGGTTCAAGCAATGGGAATCTTGCGAATTTTTGGATTGAAAATGTTAGAATATTAGAACTGCAGTCGGTGGTCCTAAATTAATATCGGAAAATTCGATTGATTTTCGGTAATCGTTCAAAAATTGTTGATTAAACTAAAAAATGTGAAATCACTGATTTTCCAGTACAGGACCTCTGTTTAAGGCTATGTCGTTTGAGCCTTTGATATTTCGACACAATTCACGAAAATTCATGATTATAGAAAAGTATAGAGGAAAGTCAGGCTTTAGAATGTTTGAAAGCTTGAAGAACGATAATTCAAACATTGATGACGTGGCATTAGACCTTCGTTAATTTTACAATGCTACGTTGTGAGTTGATCAAAATGCAGTACGTTGAGTGTTTGGAAATCGCATCAGCACCTTTATTAGATGGAAGAATTGGGAGGATCTTATCGTAAATTGAAATTGCACAGCATCTATGACAACCGGTCCTAAATCAATCAATACAAATTTTAATCGAGGCAGAGATGAAGAACATATTCAAAAATACTGTGATATAATTTGCGAAAAGGACAATCTTCAACAAATACGAATTGTTAGAATCGATTAGAATCTTTCCAATTATCTTTTATTCTAATAAATATAATACTAATTGTATTTATTCATCAAATCCGTCTAAATATACGAAAGTATGGGTAGAATTATGGATGAGTTTAATTCCAATTTAGTCGCATCAATTGTTTAATAGGAGAGTTCTAATAGAGCCCTAATTTCGACCAAATGGCAATCACTTAGCAATTGCATTATAACTAGGTAAACCCGAAATTGTTGACATTAATTTTAATTCAATTTTTCCAAGTAAATATCGTTCAACATTTATTCGTTAGAATCGAGTATTCATAAATAAATATTTTCATAATAACATTAGATCGAATAATCATTTATCGATTCAACATTCAAATATCATGAATAATTGAATTATAAACAATGATATTAAATAAACTCTAATATTGATTAAGTGGCTGTTCGGATTTTTGTAAAGCAGGAAAATTGCTGGATTCCTGCAAGGATTCTATTGATTTGCACCGACTATATACAATCAAGTTAGCTGGAATCTTGATATAAAGACGAGAATTGACCTCGCTCTATTTGCAATTCAATTAGAAAAATATAATTGAAATTGCCAAAAAACTAAATTATTCTCGAATATTGAGAATGGAAACAAATTTATTTCAAATTAATGCTTCAACTATTCAACAGAATAAATTAAATTAGCTTTTCTCACAGTATAATCATCAGACTACTAAAGGAAGACTAATAACAAAACTCTCACGAAAGCTCGGTATTTACGTGTTGTTCAAAACACCACAGCATAAAAGTGTTTCAAATTTTCTCAGAAAAACTCATTTCTATTCATTCGCTTCATACAAGAAAACAAAACTTCACAAATCGTTAGAGAACAACTGAAATGAAACTTATCAATTTTTTTTTTTGCTTCGATAATGACGATATCAATCAAGAGGTGTATTTCATGAAATAATTCGATTTTAATTCGACATTAAATGTCTGAAAGTGAAGATAATTAAGGATGATGGTTTGGAGACCTGATATTATCAAAAGGGATGATGTGACTAGATTGAAATGACACTGAGCATTATTAACGTAATGTTGAGCTCGTCTATTTATTCATTTCGATTGATTGTATCGGAATTGGAAACGGCCCAAATCCATTTTCTAAATTACAATCTGTATTGTTGGTCCATTGAGTTAAAGAACGTTATTTCTACAGATTTTTTGTCTCGATTTTTCTTTTTTTTTGTATCAATAGAGAAGCAGTTTTGAAACACTGATTGATAAAATTCCTAAGGGAAATTTCGCAGTCGATCCTACAGCGACATTATATTCAATTTTCATATATGTATAGACAGGCCAACTAGACGTTTACTAGAAGAATTACATGACAATATACAATTGCATTTTGATTAAATAGGCTCATTTTCTACTATCGTGAAATTTACTCCCGCTATTATGGGAACAAATTCAATTTATGAAATGTCGTATAACTACTAGTTTTGCGACATGGCGTCAACTAAAGCCTTCAACATTTGGTCGAGTCTTAAACTTTCCTTCTTTTTTACTCGAACAGAATCAAAATAACAACAAAAAATTTTGGCAAAACTTGTTGAGATTTAAAAGGCGAGAATCGATCTAGTTCATCCATAAATTACATGCAACATTCAGTAGGGAACTCATTGTAACTTGTCAGCATAAAATATGCATTGATCGAAGTTATAAAAGAGGGTGTCTGTATATGTATGTTGAGGTCGAAGGGATATAATGGACGCCTGCTATGTTTTGTTCGCCAATTCACGCTTCAACTAGATGATGAACTGCCTTAAGGGATGATAAAAGATGGTGAAAATGGAACGGCTTAAAAGTAAAGGTTAAGTTTTACCATGATTAATGGGCTACCTGAGAAACGCATCTTCTTCATGCCTTCATTTGTAATTTTCACTTTCACTCTCTATTGTCCCTTTTTTTATGCAAGTGCTATCTTTTTTTGTTTTATTTAATAAAGGAAATTCTTGAATAAATTTATAGGTTCCCGACAATATTTATTGTTCCGATTTTATGTTTTCTGTATGATTTACTGGATGGTTTTCAGTTACATAACGTTCGGGAGAAAAAACGGAATTTCATGTTTCTAGAATAAATTTCGTATTTCTCATATCTTTTAGTGTCATTGAAACTTTGTTTACATCGATTGGAGAGCTGGCAAGTTATTAATATTTATTCGAATCCAAAATGAGAAATCTCAGACAATGAAATATAATTCTCAAGATAGATTATGTCAAATGCTTCACGATTTTTTTCTTGATTAATTCCCCAAATTACCTCCACATTTGGATTATAAGAGCTCCCTACATTTTGAAAAACATACTTTCAACTTATCAAGCATTTAATTAAGTCCCCAAGGCATTGAAAGTCTTGACTTTGAAAAATTAATCTTTAAGATAAGTTCTGAGCCATAAAACAATATTATCAGTGACGAGCAGGCAAAAATAGCGCCCAATACTTTTTAATAGTAGAAGAATGTCAACTGACAAATTAAAATTGTCTAGCAAAATCGAAACAGATCCATGAAACTAACTTTTGTACTAAAAAAAGCTGGGAAGTCAAAAAAATTAGCATGAAATTTCCTAAAGTCTCACCGATAAATCAGCTATAACAAAATTCAAGTTCTGATTTCGCAAATAACATAGCCTCAAGTGTCTTGAAGTTTGTTTGAATTGAATTTTAGGCGCTCAAAGATATTTCGAAAGAATCGATTTTCGAGGGTTGAATTCAAAAATATCAAACTTCGCCATTTTTGCCATTTAAACTAACAATTATTTGAGAAAAGAATAATACACTCATTAGAAAAAAAGCAAAAAATTCGCCAAAAAATCCAATAAAATTGTGCCATCAACTATTCCAATAAAAAATAGAACAAAAAATCGCATCAAATTGGAACCAGTCCTGGATCAAATACTCCGATCAGTCGAGTTCCTGCATTAGATCCGTCACTGGATTAGAGTTGTCGGAACAAAATCGAATATTTCTGTTACAATAGGCTATATAAAAAGTAATAAAACTATCATATAGACTTGATACGGACGAAATTGTTGTTTATAAATCCCTCGACTTGAGGGTAAAAACACAACGGAAACAAATTACAGTACTAAGTAGTTTATCTTGTCCCACTTACAAACAAATGAGGTTTGTTTGTTGTACGTTAAAAATGAGCCAAACAGAACAAATTCCGCTTGTGGGGACTTTCTTGCATAAAATACGATTCGTTAAAAATTAGTAAAAACAATTGAATACCGATACAGTATCTTTTAGTCCGGTTAGTTGATAAATTTTCGAATGTCTATGACTATAAAGCATGGATAATTCTAAATTTGGGCAAATTCATGCATATTGCATAAATGTTAGTAAACCCCCAACATTTCAAAGAACAATTAATATCAATTAGTTTGTAATATATATGGAAAACGCTAGTAGCGGAAATTTCAAATATAGATAGTATGTGTAGAGTATGTACATACATATAGTATATAGATACATATGTATATAACACACCAAGATTGTGTGCTTTATGTCTCTCATCCTGCTCTTATGTGTTGTTGTCGCTATGGTAACCGTATTTCTGGCACTATCTTCCAAGAGAGTGTATATAGAGAGATGGCAAAGAGAAATCAACAGTTCAATATTTGGATTTGTACCCGGAGGTCCATATAAAGAAGAATAGGTCAAATTCACAATTTCAAATCAAATAGACTTAATACACTAGAGACTTATACTGCCAAATACACACTATTTTACAATCAAAAGTGAATTCCGTTTAATAATATAAAAGATCTTAGAGATGAAAGCAGAATTCGATTAAAGACCTCTCTTGAGGTAGATCTCTTAGTTGAATTCGTTCTATTCGATAATAAAGAGAACTAAAAGTTAGACATTAAACAAGACATCTATGTATGTGAGGAAATATTACAATCAAATCCACGTGAAAATTGTAGATTTAAACAGAACAAGATTTAAACTAATGTATAAACATTATTTGGAATATGAACAGAAAGTTATAAGAGACAAGATAGAACTTGTTACGAAACTTTCCAATTCAATTCGAATATTTTATTCTTTGCTTATTGTCTCCATTGTTGTTGATGAGAAAATTCAAATTCATTCCAATTCAATAAATCAATAAACAAACATACATTCAATTGTTTGTAACACCTACATAGCCTTCAATATTAAAATTTAGGCAATTTTGTTTTAATTTTACATTTTACATTTTTTGTCACTTCACAATACAAAAAGAAAATTAGAACGTAACGAATTTGACATAAACATGACATATGTTTCGGTTAAAAACTTGGAAAAATTAAATGGAAATTGATGAAAAATCATCAAATAATGAAAATGTATACCGGAAATCCCTATGAATTGTGGTGCGTGTTCAATTAACGTCATTTCCAACCATTGAGTTTATTTCCCAATAATAATAACAATATTCATAACAAATTCTAGTGAAGCATGCGGAAAATACCAACTCTTTTATATTAAATTCGTAATTATTTATACTCTATCGACTGAATTTGTCAAATCACAAAGAAAAAAATATTCGAGAATTACAATTATTGTACATTTTCTAGTACGAGATCTACATCTTTATCAACATTACAAATATATAATTCTTGATAAAGAAATAAAACATTTCTATAATTTCCAATAAAGTCTGGAGAAGAATTTATCCTTTGAACATTAATTTTCTCACAAAGATTATAGAACGATTCATTATTCTCTAAAAATGTCTATATCTCTATTTCGACTTAATCAAAGTAACCTAATTTTCAATTTCAACCTTCAAATGAAAATTCATCATCTCCATCTCTAGATAAAGATAGAAAATTTGCTGCGAAATATTGGCGATGTTTTAAGATTTCCCATCACATATCTAATGTGTCCTTAGTTTGAATCTTTATACTTCAAAGGCTCATGACTCAAACCACAACAGGGATGGGATCTTTACTTTGATTTGAGTCGTCCTCAAGTTTGAGTTATCTTCAAAGTAGAGATATTGTAGATTAAGAGTTATTATTAACAACCAATTCTATAAAAATAAATTCTCTAATCGAACTTTCTAAATATTGAGAATTAATTAATAAGGAGGAACAAATAATGAAGGTCGACCACTGAACAAAAAATACAGTTAGAATCGCAATAATGTTGCAATCTCTATGTAACACAACCCAGAAAAATAAAATTGTACAACATTCAAATACAAGCCATATTATTGATCATTGGATTGAAACATTGAAAATTTAGTAAATTACTCTTTATTGTCATTTATTGTTAATAATAAATTATAAACTGGATTTTGTGTTGTTTACATTTAATAGAGTTGGTGAGGATAAGTACATCACCTTGAAAACTGAGCTATTACTGCTATTAGAATTGAATCATCAATAAAATCCGAATATCTTGTTTACATTATCCGCTTCTAAACGCCTAATTACAATTTAATTATTGGGAATAATTATTATAGATCGTATGATTTTCAATCCTATGATAACAATAGCACTCGAAGTATTCTGTTATAATTTCAAATTGTTCAGAGACTTATTAATTGAAATAACAATCCTTGGCCTACACAAATTCTATCATGAATATTAATTAATTAGCTATATTGATTGACTGAGCGTTAGTTGATCGACAATCAAAGCTATTCATCCCCAAACTATAACAATTGTTCGAAATGACATCAGAATTGGGATTATTGATCAGTATTAAGTATTAATTTGTTGGGGAGAGAATCCAAAAAAAAAATCAAGCTTTTCTTTCAATAATTTTTTATTGTATATCGATTGTCCAAACAAAGTCTTTTTTTTATAAAGAAGTTGCAGAAAATTACCAAGATTCATTATGTTGAATTTTCAGTTCAATAATATTTGTTTTTATTCAACTCAATGTATTATTTGGTACTAAAATGTATTGTGAAATTTGATGTAAAAATAATTGAACATCGAGATCTCCATTATTTTAGCAGAATTGATTACAAATTTCTAAATTAATATATCGTGTGTTACAGTTACGAATATTTTTGCACTGAGATTTTTAGGTAAGATCTAAACTTTGCATAATTTTTTTTTTCTAGTTACTTTAAAATTTATCATTGCAATCTCTCAGAATTTCTGGGGAATTTTCATTTGATCGCTTCGATAGCCTTCCCAATATATGATTTATTCCTGAACTATTATGTCCAATTATCTAATAGAATTTTTATCAAGGTGAAAATCGAAAAATTATCTAAATTAACATAAGAAATGATTTAATTATTATCA
>JAZBGZ010000228.1:24991-51939 GCA_037414795.1 Stenodera caucasica | reverse complement strand
AATTGTTGTGAATTTAGCAATAATATCGAAATATTGTTTTCTAGTTCGCTACTAATATGATGCCATAATATGAATATGTTTGACATATTGACCCGGCTTCCGTCACCTTTGCCGTCATTTCCGGCCTAGCACTCGCTAGGCCCTAGCACTATTGAATATTCAACAATTTCAATTGATCATAATTATGATAATCTGAATTTTTAATGAGGGTAAAGATCAAGTATTTGCGTAGCTTCTTTTCCAAAACTATTACGATTCGACAATTTCGAGATTGGAATCAAATCGGGGGGGAAAAAAAATTAGAAAATAAATATTGAGAGTGAAGCAATTTTGTCGCCATACATGACTTGGATTGTCACAGACCGTAAGAATGAAGAAAAATCCAATGAACACGTTTAGTGTGACATTTAGAGCGTAAGGGTCTTCGGGGAAACTTCAACTTTCCCCTAATCACAGTTAGCGAACTAGCAAAAATTTTTTTGTTGTTATTTCTCAAAATAACCGCCATTTTGTTGACGAGAATTGTGCAATTCTCAATAATACATTAAAAAAAATTAATTATTATCATTAACATTTTATGGTGTTGTAATATTTATAACTGTTTTTGGTCGAATACAAATTTAGTAATGTTTGAATTGAATTGAGAAAAACTCCCACAAAAATCCAGCACAACACACATATGTCTTTTTCATAGTTATTGTCCTAGTTTCTTATCCTGCCATTCAATCTGGACTTGATTCGTAAATTTCATTATAAATAAACTCTATAAAAATTATAATTTTTTCTCTTCATCTTTGTCTTGTTATTCGATTAAATATGTGTGAACTTCTCCTTTAATTGCTTGATTAAAAACTCTCTTCCTTTTGTAAAATTCATCCTATATACGCTGGCTTTTTTACAGTTACCAGACAAGGTAACCTTGCGTTCATTTGTTTAAAAATATATAAATATCTAATATACAGAAATAAGGAATACACATATTAGACAATAATGTAAAAGAGAACAAAAGCTCCCACACTCGAAATTCTCCCATGGTAAAGTGCGGAAATTTTACAATTAAAATTATGCTCAAGGAGATTTTGAGCCGACCGTCCGCTAATTTGATGCTTTTACATATCGCCCCATTCTTATTCCACTCTTATCTTGTCTTATTTCATCATCTTCGCTCCTTTTTCTCTACATTATAATGGAGAAAATTGTTGAATTAATTACTAGTCTTATTTAAATCAAAATAACTGTAAATTAGAACAATAATGATAATCATATAATAAGGGAAATATTCTAATGGATACAAGAGATAACATTGAGGAAGTTGAGAGAAATGAAAAATTATCCACTAAGAATGGAATTTTCGACAATTTCATTATAGTCAATTTCTAATATTGATTGTCCTTAAATTCGAATTTTGTCTAGAATTATTATCAATTGAGCTCGTTATATCCGAAATTCCGCTACAAAAACGACTTTCAGATCCAAAATGAGACTGTTGTTCTGATATCTGAATAGCGATGATGACTGGAATTGACCAAAAACGTAACGATAACGATCAACTGAAAAATAATCGTGTTCGTGGAAAAACTGATTATTTCCACCTTAGTTCAATCTCTTTCTCGAATGTCTCCTTATTTGTACCAAAATCTCAAATAACTGGAGAAATTTTCTCATTTTTCCTTCAAATCAGAACTCAACAATTCTGGTGGAAATTGTATTCAATGAAATTATCTTAATTTTCACATGACACCCGAATTTTCCATTTTATGATAGTGAGTTTCATTATATTCCAATAATACAGAGTGGAACAAAAGTATCAAATAATAACTGTTGTTTAATTTTAAAAATTATGAACAAAATTTTCAATATAAAAGTTGTTTGGTTTATTATTATACATGATGTGACCCTTCAAGTTGGTCCCTATCTTCTTTTGTTTTGCTGCAATTGCAACCAACTTTGTTTTTTTAAATAGCACCCATATATTTTTTTGGGGATTTTCAAACAAGCGTATCTTTCTGTTTTCAATAATAAAATTTTGTCATTATGGGAAAGAAAAAATAATTTTAAAAAATAAATAAATAAATAAATTAAGTTATAAACGAGGTTATAAAATACATGGCATGGCATTCTTGATAATTGTATTTTTTTACTCAGTGAATGGATTTTTTCTTTATTAATTTTTTTTTTCATAATGACCAAATTCTATTATTGAATACGGAATAAAACGCTTGTTTGAGAATCCCAAAAAAAATATATAGGTGCTATTTGAAAAAAACAAAGTTGGTTGCAATTGCAGCAAAACAAAAGAAGATAGGAACAAACTGAGAGGGTCACATCAAGCATAATAATAAACCAAACAACTTTTATATTGAATATTTGTCTATAATTTTCCAAATTAAAAAACTATAGCCATTATTTGATACTTTTGTTCCACCCTGTATAAGTCAATAAGGACTAGAAAAGTCTAGAAAAGTGGTGAAGCTCGGAAAATCAACGAATAAGATAACAATAAATAGGAAAAACCATTCAAACTAACTAGGGAAAGCTCAGTTGTTTTTGAAATTTTCAATATCTATGAGTGTAATTTCGAAATTTCCCCACATTTCCCAATTTAATTCTCTAAATTTTCCGGACTGTCTCCATATAAAAATAACAGGAACTAACTCCCCGAATAACTAGAGAGAAATCAAAATTGCTCTTAACTTTCTTATTTTCTTAGTATTCGAAAATTTCCAATTAGATATGTTTTATTTCCAGTGAAATTCGATTCGAGAATCGATGATTACTCAAAATTTTGAGATTTGTGTGTTCTCAAAATTTATTGATAAAAAAGATAGAAACAAAACAGTAAATTGACTTTTACTGCAACAATATTAGAAATCTGAAATATCCTCGATAGAAAACGTTTCTGTTGCAATCATCCTGCTGGCTATTCAGATATTAAATTGAGAATTCTCCTTATCTATTTGTTTTATCAATAGAAAAATGTTTATTATTATTTTTTCTCTTGTTTTCGATCACACTCAAAATTGCCGTGTTAATATTGCCTGTTAAACACACTGTTGTTGTTATTTAGATAGTTTCCGGTTCCGGTAGTTGAGTGCCGTTCAAATTGATGATTCGATAATCCCTTAGTCTTTTCTAATAAAAACAAAACAAAAGGTTTTCTTTCAACTCTATAAAGATAATTTTGGGCCAACGTATAAAAATTACAGTCTTGTCAAGTTACCGGGTCACTGCACACCCAACAGTTAATTAACATTTCGAACAATTTCGAATTAATGTTAATTTAAGATAGATAACTGTCTCCGTTTTAATGTTTCTCTATAAAAAAAAGAACGAAAATTCGAAATTACAACAATAATATAAGCGGTGAAAATTAATCAATTCAAGGTTTTTTGGTTTAATGTAAATTATCCAATTTGCATTTAGCAATTGAAAATTGATTTATTATAAAACTTATTTTTCGAATAACAACAGACTTGTTGATAATGGTGGCGTTAGAAAAACAGTCGAAAAATAGAGAAAAAGATTACGATGTCCGTTCGGATGTAATTATTTCGATGCGATGCGATCTCGTGAGAACCGGAAGTCCAACTTGACGTCATGGAACAGGTGTTGTTAGGGCCTCAAAAATACCCCTTTTTTACACTTGTTGCATTTATTCCATGATAACGATTATTATTTGGGGAATCTTTTTATTATTAATCCCGATTAAATTCAAAATAATTGAATATTAATGATTCAGCAAAAAGAAAAATAATGCAAGTAAAATAACAACAACTAATCGCCAGGATGTTGTTGAATCATAATTTATTTTTGTCATTAAAATTTTAAAGTTTTGTGAGAGGTAAGAAAATAATCTACCGGCGGAATAAAACCAAAACATGATGCCTCATCATTTGAAATTCGCGCCGAAATTGAAATGTCACGAATCGGCCATTACAGTAAATTGCGCGCCAATTTCGTTTCCAATTACACTTATATCGACTCAAATTTCAATAATATACAAAAATTAATTGATACTCCGTCGAATTTCTCTTCTATAAATCATAAATAAATGAAGACAGATAGAAAATATTAAAAACGCATTCATTAAAATCTAGCCACTCCTTCTATAGAATAATGATTTCTCTAATAATTACGATTACACAAGAGAAAATCAAAAAACAAAAGATACACACAAAAAAAATCAGACCAAAAACCGATATTTCAGCTTTTATTTTACAGACTTGCAGCCATATTGCGACTTCAATTTCTCAATAGAGATGGGGCATCAGTTCTATTTAATATACAGAGTGATCAAGAAATACTATTTAAGTTGGCAATCCTACCTGGAGGTTTTTTGTGTTTAATGATTTGCAACACTGCACCGGAAATCTCTGTATGACAGATAATTCAATTTGAATCAACACTAAAATGTCAGTTAAACGTCAAAATAATTGTCAAACAGCAGTTCTACCATTTTAAAATGAAATTCAGAATTGCCAACTTAAATAGTATTTCTTGATCACTCTGTAGTTTCAGCTCAATATTTTTCTATAGAACAAGCGGCTCTAAAAAATTAGATTTTGGAATAGATTGAAGATCCGAATCTGTGGATTACAACTTTGCAAGTAGGTCAAATTGGAGAAAATTCAACAAAACAATAGAATAAAAGCGGAAGCTTCGATTTTTAACGACTTAAAATTGTAGCACTATCTCAGACTTAAGGCCCATTGAGTTTTTCCAAAATTTTCAAGCCAATTCGATCAAATTTGATTAGTAGAGATATTTTTGTCTTGTATCCCATCTCTATAGTAGAGATTTGAGAAATATTCAGTTTTTGGATCTCTGGACTTGAATTGGGGAAAATTCAAAATTACTAAAGAGAATCTCAGCCTTTTTGAGGCTTGAATTGAGCGAATATTTCCGAATTTTCCAACTTTAAAGTCAAGCCGACGAAATCGGATTGGGCCACAACAATTATTAGAGATGGGAATTCTGCAGCCTAAATGTCGCTCGTTAAAGAAAAACAACTAAGATGTTACTTCGGCTAATTAACAATATTTCTCTAATTACTGCAATTATTTCGCAATTAAATAAGTTAATTTGAAGGGAAAATTCGTCTAAATGATGTAAAAGTCTCTTTCTTCTATTGCAAGAATCATTAATAATAAATAAAGCAACATAAAAAAGGGAAAAAAATTGAAACAAGCAAGAGAGAAGAGGTAAAATTTTATTAAAAATACATTCATTAATGATCGAAAAAAATCCAAGTTGGACCACTCCTTCGGTCGGATAATGTTTTCTCTAATAACTATAATCACGTAGGTAAATATGTAATCAATTTATTGTTAAGGTCTGGCTGCACTCCCACACAATTCAGTCAATATACTTCAGCTACACTGTTAAAATAATATTCCGATAATAATAAATTATATTATACGAATCAAATTAATGACGATAATTAATAATTTTTCCAGTAAAATCACATATTTAATTCCAATATAACAAATTTATATTTCGCTATTCGTTAATTTCTTTTGACGAAACCTCAAATATAATAATAATCGAATGTTGATATTTCCAGTGTATTATTAAACGCTTTTAGATTATCTCAACAGGTAATAATACGTTTTGAGACCATTAAATTTCATAAGCAAATACGAGATCTTGATGCACGACGTTCTAAATCAAGGTGAGCTGAAAAGATTTACGACAACAGTTTCGACAACTATATTTTAAAATCTTCATCACGTTCGGCCAGATTTTTCCATCCAATCATAACATTCCATTAATCTAAATTTCATACCATTAATAATTAACATTAACGAATTGTTTTATATCAATTTGCCGCTATTCCACCGTATCACATATTTACCAAAAATAATAATGAAAACAAACTGTAATTTTTTTTCTGATATATGAAGCAGGAAATAATTCGGTTGTTTCCATATTACCATAACTAAGCAACAGTGAAATATTTGCATTGTTCTTTCAAAAACGATAAAAATCTTCGTCGTTGCTTTAATTAAATGGATAATAGGCTAGTAATTATTGAGGATATATGTTGTTATGTTGTAGAAATGAAGATTTTTTCCTCTATTGATAAACTAGAGATTGATATCTAAATGAAACTGGGACAAATTCCTATTTCCAATTTGATTTTCTATTTCACCAATAATAAACAAAAGAATTTTTTGTATTTATTATTTGTTCAAATTTGGTGTGCGGTGGTCGATAATAATGTGGTCGGATCGATGACTCTTTTTTTTTCTGTTGTTTCATTTATAATCTTTAATGCTCCAAAACCCAACCACACTCATATTTAAGCACGTGCCAGACATTGTACACACTTTGAATAATTTTCCAACTGTTACTCCAAGAGAATTCATAATAAATCTACCTAGATTTGAAATATTTAAACAAATTATGGAGAGCCTCGAAATTGATCTTGTTTGTGAGTTATCAGTTAGTATCGTGTATTTTTTCTATTTATCATCAATTTATGAAATATCTCCATTCTAAGATAGTTTAAGTTCATGTTCCATCCAATTAAGTCGCGAGATTGATTTAATTCGAAATTAATGACTAATTGAATCAGGACAACAATAGAGAATCGACTCACGTCATAATTTTCGAAAAACAATTCGGGTTATTTACCGGAATTTCGGAATGGTTTTTTCCAAATATTTCACTGGAAGATTTCAAATTTGTAATTTGGACGATATTTTGAATTTTCCCATTTCTCAAATTGTTAATGTTCGTGAGAAAATTTTTAAAATTAGCAAATATTTCACGATTTTTATGGTCAAATTTTCTACACTTTCCGGAAAAGTCTAGAATTTTACTCTGCAATAATCTCTTTGAGATTTCCACTCTTTTCGTTATTACCTCCTGATTTCCTAATTTTCTCGTATAAATTTCTGTCGATTTATATCGTTTTCCGTCGTCCGACCGCTAGAAATGCTCAAAATTTTCAGACTTTCTACTAATAATTTCGATAATTCATGGAAAAGTTCTCGCGTTATTATAATTGTCAGAATTTCCAATAATAAGAAACATTTTTCGTTCTTTGTTCACGAGTTGACGCAAAATCTAACAAATATTTTCAGATTTTTCAGCAAATTTTGGATTCCTGTTGAAAAATCGGGGACTCCCTTCCTGTTGAAGAAACTCCACAATTTCCAATCCCACTACACAACTAAACGACGTTGAAATTTCCAAAATTATTCGAATATTGTTGTTTTTCGTGTTAAAAGCCGGTCCTGGATGGATGTTTTCATTGTTGATGTTTTTGTTATTGTTGGTTGGTTATTGTCGCACCAAGTGACAATGTAAATTTCGTTAAAATTTCCGTCAGGTGCTAAATAAAACTCTGATAGATGTTCAAAGAGACTCGGGAAAAAAAAAACAAACATAGAAAATAATTAAGTCTGGAATATTCAATTAGAAGGACGGAATATTTGAAAAGAAGTGAATCACCTTTTTACATGAACACAACAATTTCCATGTAACTTGTACTTATTTTTGTTTTTTTCATCTATTTTTGGAGAAACGAATCGAAACAGCCACGTGTTTATTGTTATTACTAAAGCCCATACTTTTATTGAATAACAATTATAAAGTTGTTATTTACTGAAAAAAGCGTGCCATTATTATTAATTTTCGGTACCTACTTGATGGAATAATGGAATTTTCAGATTGGTCGCGCTCAATTGGCGCCTTGATCTATGCAATTAAATATACACCACTTAATTAGTATTGTCCATCATTTTGTTAATTATTCAACAATTCGAGTCTTGTTGAATGTTGTTGATTGTTTGAATGATGTGAATTGTACAATTTAAGAACAGTAGAATTGCGAATAGATCTTTGGTCTGATTGTGTGGCTTTTTCAAAGTGTTTGATCGATTGTCTCTTGGACAATTTATTGCCGATCTTAGTGACAATCATTTGAATCGCAACAATAAAAAAAAATGATAATCATCGATAAATTGGTAAACTCATTTAATAGTTGTCCGAAAAACAGATATCGTTATAGTTGTGATAGTGGTGGTGGTGGTAGTTTATTCCATGCATGGTCAGACCCATCGTCCATAACTTAAACTGTTCAGAACAAGCAAAAATCGTCGTCGGTCGGTTGTCGAGGACAACACAAAAACGTATCGTTTTAAAAAGAACTGAAACAACATAAGGAAGGCAACAGAAGAGAAGGCATGCTTTCGTTCAGTTTGTTGTTGTTGTTGTTGTTGTTGTTGAGGACAAAAAAGTAGCGGCCACAGCCTGCTACAAACGAGGGATATAAACAATTGCCAAGCGATCGAAAGGGTAACCATGGTAACGTAGAAACGCAAAAGATCAAAACCGGCCTCCTTTGATTTTATAAAAGATTTGCATAGCCAGGCCTCCGATATGGAAATGTTGCATAGTTTCTTGATATGGCTGTACTATAAAGGTAGTAGATATAACTATACACATATACATGTATACATATAGACAGTAAACATACATTATATACTTTTATATATAAATACGGTATATGGTTTATATAAAAGAGACGACAAGACAGCTAGGAAAAGACAGTGGACAGTGGTGGTTATAGAGAAGCGGTAGCTGTATTAGACTGCTTTTCGGCATATACTAAGTTATGTCAGATGATTTTTGCAATTCCAACCATTCTATACACAATTGCCAATAAGCGGAACATACGATCGTCATTTGAGAAACAATACTCCGAATTGATTCTGAATAAATCAAATGACAACAATAAATAACTAGATTTTCTATCACAAAAAAAACAACAAGAATTTAACATCGTAAATATGACGAACTGCACCGGCGCCTCCACCATTTCCCCCGTTTTTTTTCTTCCCAAAATCAATTCTACTTGTTTTGTTTCAAATCGGTTTTTTGTCGTCAATATTGAAATTATGTGACGATCTGAATCGCAACGAAATTGTTAAAACTTGTACAACTAATCTCGAAAGCAACATTTTAATGTGATAAAGTAAAGATACAACCAACTAAGGATTATAGAACAAAGATTAGGTATACATGAACAGTAGATTTTAAATGTAATCTTCGGTGGTCGTTTCAACCGAACAGTGTCATACTCTTGTGGCTTTAAGAGAGAGAAACGACTGTGTCTATGTATATATAAGTTTGTGTAAGTGTGTGTGTGTGGAGAGTTTTATATACGAAGAGGTAGTATAGTGCGGCTTCACAAAGGAGCCACTGACAGCCAGGGCTGCGGAATGCTACGGCCGCCCGTCTAACTTATGCCTGTCACGTGCGATCACCACTATCTCTTTTCGTATTAATATCGCCGTCCACTAGTCCATAGGTGCGGTTCAATTCAAAATAACAACAACCACTAAAACGAATATCATCAACATTATCTATTTCAGCGATAGATTAATCCATTTAATTGCAGCTTGATAAAGATACTGAACAATAATAATAATAAAAAATATAAAAATCAAACAACAAAAATAATCTATTTGTTATCACCAAGACTGATTAAGTAACCTTTAGTTATGAGTACGCCTCGACATTTTATATGGACAAGGAAGCGTGATATCCACTTAACTGATAATTTGATATTTAATAAATCTTCAATTTTACTTTTCGATAGAATCTCATTTGGATCACTATGGGTCAATAATTGTATATCCGTATCTTTACAGAATTGTTGTAATGTCGGCGGTACAACACAACAAGTTGCCAAATTAATTTGTATTATTGTCGGTTTTATATTGGCCCATTCATAAATTTGACGGAATGTCGTCTCTTCAACATCGGCAATACCGATTTGATTTATCTTCTCGTTCTTGACATAATCCTCTAATACAGCCCAAATTTTCTTAATACTATCAATATTATCGTTTCCACTAGTCTGTTTATTATAAGTGATTATAACGTTTTGAATAGACGGCACTTTCAACGTTGATAAACCTACAATTCATATCAATTAATAAATTGATTAATCGAAATAATCATCGAAATATACCTTCATCTAAAGCTTCTTGTACGTAAACCTTGGAATCATTATTCAGAAATATTTTCAAACCAATTTTTAGATCTTGTAACGATTGCTCGGAAATTTTCACTGACAGATCATCACTCGAACGATTTATTAATAAGCGATTTTGCGACTCTATAGGGCTGGATTCCACATTTATATTGGATTCATCTCGATATTCATTCAATGTTATATTAATAGCTTCAAATAACTGAAAATAATTAAGCGATATTTGATTAATTTCATTAATAATTATAAAAAAACTAATTACTTCATCTGCAGGATCTTGTCCGGATTTTCTTGTGATATCATTCAATGATAGTATATTTCCTGTATTTATTAGGCAATTTTTAATTTTTCCTAATGATTTCTCTGCCATTTTCTTTCGGAAACAGACAATTTCAACTTACTAACAATACTATTATTTTATCAACTTAACTATAACTTATATAGAAAAAATGACTAATATTGCGTAATATTAATTTATCTCTCACAATGATGAATAGCTGTTTTACAACGATTACGTAATTGCGGTTTTATTAGATAGATACTGAAAAAATATTTGTCTCTATAATAGCGATATTTAGGTTAGAAACTGAAATTGTTTTATCTATCAATAAATTGTTGATTTTTCTAATGTTTGTAATTATAAGGATAAACGAATTATTTACTAATCTTCCTGATAATGATCGATGATAATATTTATCGAAATCAATTAAATTACAAGGTGAGATTCTTTCGACAATACAATTAAGGTTAAATCGGGCTGTCATTGATTTGACAGCTGTTAAGAATATTTGACAGATTAGACTAATTGCAGCTTGATAATCGATGAAAAAATTAAAAATCTGAAATGATCAGCGAATTCAAAAATCTTACGGTGAATACAAAATTATTAATCTATTGGAGATTCACAATAATAAATGAAACATTATTCTCTTGAAAATGGAATTTGTCGACGCCCATTCAGAACTACTATTAACTCAATAACTAACAGCCTAAAACAGTAGCGTAATATTCGTAATTTATAAAATAATGCGCAATAAATAAATAAATTTTTTATCTATAGCAATAGATATACATATAAGTACTTTTATTTTGTACAAAAAATCCAATAATTATTATAAAGTGTTGTTTTATTGTTTATTATTCAATAAATTCTTAGATGCGACATCCATGATTGGTTTTCAACCAATCACAAGCCTCAAATTTGGCATCAACTATCCTTTGAATTTTCACCATAAACAAAAGAAAAATAACAACAAAAAAAGTGCAAAAGCAATTAACCTGCTAATTAGCAACTCTAAAATAAATCAATTATATCCGATACAGGTGAGTTTTGATTGATTGTTTTTTTATCTTATCAATGCGAGAATTTGTATCCGTCATTTTGTTGCGTCGCATATCCGTTTGAAATAATTGATAATCATCGTGATCGTGCTAATTTAATTGTTACTTACTATATTATTTACGCTCTATTTTTTGTAAATATTTGAAAAAAAAATGCCTGCTGATATACCTGGTTTTATTTATGCTGGTGCTGTGGCAGCCGGTGGTGTTATGGGCTATTATAAAGCAGGTAAGGAATTTGAGGTTATGTTTATATTTTGTATTTATCGATTTATTATTAATTATCAACTAATGGTACAATTATAGGTTCTGTACCATCATTGATGGCTGGTTTATTATTTGGAAGTGCATTAGCTTATGGTGCCTATCAAGTCAGTCAAGATTCATCAAATTATTCTGTTCAACTTGTATCAAGTTCAATATTAGCTGGTGTTATGGGCTACAGATTTTATAATTCGGGTAAAATAATGCCAGCTGGTGTTGTTTGTCTATTATCGGGTGCCATGATTGTACGTATAGCACTCAATGCTTCCGGATTGACTGATAAGAAGCTTGTATAAAATCAACATTGAAATGTGTTGATTTTATAGAAAAAATGTAGGTCTTCCCTTTATTCTGGTATTCCATTTAACAAGAAAAGTAGGGTCTAGGTGAATAACTTTCGATATTATTTGATTTTTTTCAGATTTATTTAAATAATAAAAATTATGTTTTAAACGATTTTGTCCTTGATTATTTTAGACCAACTAAATAATATTCGAGTATTTTTTTATTTAAAAAATTTGACAATTTAAGAAGACAAACAAAAACTAAAACATTGCACTCTACATTCAATTATATATAAATATAATACAATTATAATATAAATAATATTGATCATCACAATATTTGTTTGGGAAATAACAAAAATGTTTCAAATATTGACAGTTTTGCTTATTTATAAATCTATCCTATTTACATAAAATTATTGTTTTGTTTCCATCTAAATTAACAACAATTGTAAAAAATCACTTGTATTCTCAAAGGCACAATTAATATAATAATTATTTTTTAATTAATCAATTAATAATCAGTTTCAGTTCGCGACACTTGCCAAAATTCACATAATTGCACATTCTTGATGATTGTGATGCGGATATATTCCAATTGAAAAAACTACACAGTAGCTTTTGATTAACTAAAAATAAAAATAAATATAATTAAAATAGAAGAACAATAAACATATGTGTTGTGTGATAGTATAGAGAATGTGGTCGTAAAATGTTTAAAATCGCAGTTTATGGAAAATAACAAGAATAACTAAAGTTGGGGATTTAAGCGAAAACTCCACTAGTAGAAATAGAAAATACTGCCATTAATGAATTACAGCAAAAATGATCGATTTTAGTATGATAGATGTACGTTGTTTGTTAATTTATCGGATAAAAAAATAAAAACATATAAGGGAGAAATGACACGACGATTTTTAAAAATTCTTACCCTTATATGAAATAAAATTCTCTAATTTCCCTTATTAATAAATGTATTATTTCTTATATTGCTACTATCACTATAATAACTGGCAGCATTATATGAACGTTTCAAATAATTATTATTTATATCGTCATATTGCGATTGTGTTGATCTCCCAAAGTTGGCAAAATTATATGGATTCTTTGTTGTTTGTTGTTTTAATTGATAATAATTTCCTATAAAAGGATTTGATGTTGGTGGTGTTGTCGATATTCTATTATTATTATTAAATTGATAATAATAATTATTATTTCTTGTTGTTGATGTTGTTCGATCACTTGTATAATGATATGCGAAATTTTTGAAATCGTATGGTGATTTTGTTGTTGAAAATGTATAATTTTTGATATAATACGGTTTTTGTGTTGTTGTTGTTGTGGTTGTAGTTGTTGGAGTGTAATAATTATAATCATTTTGATAATAATTGTATTGTGATCGTGGTGGTGTTGTTGGTGTGTAGTAATTTTGATAATAATACGGTGTTACAGGGTTTTGATTATTTATATCCTCTTCATCGTCATGAAACCTGTTTTAAGTGTAAATTTTGTAAATTTTCGTTTCAATATTATCGAACTCTTTCATAAAGAAAAGTGTTTTATAAAAGTGTACAATTGTCTAATATTTATAAAATAAAACTTACAACGGTCGTCCTTGATTATTACTATTGCCTCTAATATAAGATGGTGTATTTTGTGTATAATCAGGAATAATGTTCTCATGTTCGGCTACACAACGACCATTCAAACAATACTATCAAAAAATTTAATTATAACAAAATAATTATAACGGAATTAAATCAAATATTTTACTTGACCATCACCACAGGCGGATCCTTCAGCTGCTGGTCTATAAGCCACACAATAGCCACTACCTGAATCGAAACAAAACAATTGCGCACAAACTCTATCATCTTTCTGTAATTAGAATATATTATCGATATTTGAATTCTTTTTTGTTGGTAATTGAACTAACAAAACAAGCACTAGTGCCTCGATCACGTCGACATTGAGCATCTAATGTTAATAATTTCCCCGGTAAAACTCTTGGTAAACTATCATCTTCATGTGGAACATTATAAAGACATGTTGCTGTATCGCCACTATAAAAATCAATCATATTAATTCAATTGTTTCGGCGTTCTTTTGTTGTTTATACTTCAAAAAATGATGAAAACTCTGTATACTACATGGTGACCATCTAAAACCACGTTCAGTATGTCGTAAATCGGACATAATATAACCATCAGTCCATTGGCATTTTTCAGCACCTGGACCGCCTAAATATGATGGTGGCGGACTACCATCATGGACTGCTCCCAATCTATAAATGAATCAATACAATTAATTTATATTGGAGAATATTTATAGTTTAAAGAAAACTTACAAATGACCAACTTCATGGGCTGCAACAATTATACCACTAAAACCACCTGTATCTTCAATTATAGCAACTGAATTGACTTTTTCTAAACGTTTATTGACAACACAAGCACCACCAACATAGGCGAATCCTACGAGAAATATAAAATTTCAAAAACATAAAAAAAATTAGTGTTTATATTGAAATTTTGATTAGAAACCATCACCATTTTTTCCATGAAGATGTACAGAAGTCTGCGTTAATCTTATTATGAAATTCTAAATCAGTGCCTTATATAAAGACGAATTTACAACATTCATTATAAATGATCATTCTAAATGAATGATCATAACTTATACGACACTGATTTAAGTTGTAAAATTAATATTTTTAGTTTATTAGTTCGATTAGTCAAATTATTTATGTGTAGGTAGTGGAGTGTTTACTTTTTATTTTTTACCAAAATTGTGTAGGCTTTTGTTTTGACGCTTTTGCAGGATTATTACTTGGGATTGATGAAAAATGAATACGCCAAACAACGTGCTTAAAAATGACATGACTGGATCAAAGGTACTAAAGAACAAGAACAATATTAACATGAACATCTACAAAAGTGCATTCATTTATGATCATTGTTGTCTTCTTTTAGAAATATATAAAAATAATAATAATAATAATAGAAATTGAGATAATGATGAAAAGATAGAACGTGCTCTCATATATTTTTTTTTGTTTGTAACATTTTTTTGTTTTACCTGCCGTGCCCCTATTGCAAACATCATTGGGGTACGATCTTCTGCACATGTCTAGTCTGTAAAAAATATATCCAGTCATCGATTTTTGTTATTTTTACCCTTTTGTTTCATTAAATAAAATTTGTCAATAAATTGTGTAATTATTGTTAAGAAATTATTTTGATTAATAGATCGGCTTGTAATCCTTTAATGTTGGACCAAGTTAGTATCCATTATAAATACAGTTAATCCTTTAAAAAAATTATTTCTTTTTTGAAATTTTTATTGAAACATTACCAGCTGTTCCTTTTGTGCAGCGTCCACCTTTGCGCCGACGACACATATCGTACCTATATAAAATTAATTTAAAAATTTTCCACAATTTTAAATTCAAATTAGAAAAAAACAAAAAGGAATAACAATTAGAAAATCATAAATAAATATTAATAATATTAATGAATACTGACTTTGTAATAGCTACTGCTATATCATAAACTGGTAATCTTCGTTCTCTAAATAAATATTTTCCCATATCGGTTAAGGCAGCTGCTGAATCGATAGCATCTCGTCCTACCCGATTCCTTTCTAGATAAGGAGTAGCATCTCGGCCCTATAATAATAATTTTTTTTGTATAAATTTCAGCTAGACGTCTCTAAATGAGTGAAGAGGAGATCTTTGGATTTTTGTTGAAAAAAAATCAACCAATTTCTTTAACTGATATTGTGAGAAATTTTGGTGAAAATACACCGAAAATAGAGATACAAAATTCATTAAACTCACTAGTGAAACAAACGAAAATTATCGAGAAAATTTATGGTAAACAAAAAATTTATTGTATTAAACAAACAGTCACATTAACAACGGAAATTATTGATGATGTTCGAGAAATTAATCGGAAAATTAATGATTTTGAAGAAAAACTGAAAGATACTGATAATGATAATAAGAGAACAATTCCAGTTAATTTCACTATAGAAGAAGTCTTGGATCAAAAACAGAAATTACAAGAAGAAATACAACAATTTGAAGAGGATTTATTCAAAATTAATTCGAAAGTCTCAATTGAGAATTCGTCAAAAATTAAAGATGATTATGAGAGTCTTGTTAAAGAATTTAAAAAACGGAAACGGATGTGTATGGAAATATTCAATGGAATCTTTGAAAATTATCCAAAATCACGCAAACATCTGCTAGACGATATCGGTATTGAGACTGATGAAGATGTTAATTTTAAATTATTATAAAAATAACTTACTCTACTTATAATAATTCCAGCTATTGATATCCGAATTTTTGGTCCTTTTAATAATTTATAACGTAAATCAACACCATTCCAAAACGATACAAAATAACGTTTAATTTGTAAATTTTCACCACCATGCAAACGATAACCATCATAATCGACAATAACTAAAATTTCTGGATAAATTGTATATGGAGCTTCACGTTTCACCCGTTTATTTATCGTATTTCGTTTATAACGTTTGCCTAAATGATCAGGCTCCATGAGAGCTGTTTTGCAAAAAAAGACAAATAGAAATTTTATTAGTTTTTACACACACAAAAAAAAAATATATTACCATAATCGCTCATTAGATCATCATGGGTTCGATTTCGTTTATAAATAATGTGATGTGTCGTTTGTAATTGGTGTTTTTTACGTTTTATTGGTAATCCTGTATCGATGGCAACTTCTGAACTTAAATCACCATCATCATCTAAGAACATTTCATCATCATCAACAGTTGGTTGATTAAGTTTAGTTTTCAATAATCTGGATGGTAATGGACGGATTATTAAATCAGAACCAATACTGCCTTCCTGGAAATTTCCAAAAAATTATGATTATTTAACCAAATGTTACTATCTATTATTAATTTTTTTTTTCGATTGTTGTAAAAGTTTAGACAGTCAGTGAACTTTCTTTTTTTAGTTATAGCATAAGTCGAGAGAGATTGTGCATTATGTTACGTAATATTGACTTAAATGGTGTTGATGGGTTATTGTTTAACAACAAAATTACAATAATTTAGAATATTTTCTAATATTTTGTAAGATAAATGGTAATTAAATTATTATTTTTCGATAAAATTGGACATACACGAAATCAATTTATTTCGCAACACTTCCGTTTCTAAAATCACAAAACGTTCATATCCTCCTAATAATAAGAGAAACGCCTTGTCTGGATCCGTTAATTGATGTATGAATCTTGAATTCCTGATGGTTTTTTCCTAATTAATCAGAATTCCGACCGGAAAGAAAACAATACTTTAAGAGGAAAAGTCATGGTTGTTGTAGTCTTGCCTTAGGGGTATGTTATTGGTTATTTGCAATAAATTATTCACTTATGTCATAACAATAATAAAAACAATAAGAAATGAAAAGGGAAATCCTTTTCTACTTATCGATTTCTATGTTCAATGTATATGTATATAAATTAAATCGGTCACATTCACCTTGACCAAATTTCCAATTCTTTTTCTTTTCATTTAGTGTCTTAATTAACATTATTTTGAAAAAGGTTTATGATTTCGTTATTTGTGCAAAAAATATAAATGTACCGTTTAAATATTGATTGGAAAGAGTATTTCTAATTCGACCTTAACTTATTGGTTGTGTGTGTTTTTTAATTGACCCCTATTGTAATTGTAAAAGAGTGATTGCCAATCGTTTTTACTACTTTTTTTTTCCTAGTTTCTCCCGTATAACTTGTGATTTATTGTATAATTGGACTCGAATGGCCAGGACCGGCTCTAACGCTATTAACGCCACAATGCAACTTTTACTTGATAACATATCGGGAAATATTAATCAACAATTGTAATTTTGACGTTTTTGTGAAAGTCGCTTGTTTTGCAAATATTCAATGTTCTTGGATAGGAAATTTTAGGTTTTTTCCTCAAGACTAAAATTATAATTGATTGAAATTTTCACAGTTTAAATGCTTTCTTAAGATTAGCAAAAGTAATTTTCTTAAACATTTCATTAGAATTTTCACCTTACATTCTCGTATTTTTGAAAATTCCTTTGTCGTTTATTTATATTGATTTTCTCCAAGTAATTTTTGACGAGTTCCAATTTTATTTCAATTTAGTCAAAAATTTATCGAATAAATTTCCAAAATTTCTATTATGCTTCATCCAAATTTTCTAATTTATTTTCAAATATTCAACGGTTCAAAGTTTTCAAATGAACCTTTCTCAATACAAGTTTTTAGTTAAATTTTCACGAATATAATCCAATGTTTTATCAGAATTGATTCGTTCCCAACAAAAATTTTGCAATATTCAGATAAAAATTTATAGTTTTTTCAATTCATTCAAAATTTCTCTATTATGTATTTGAATGTGTTTAAGTTGATTCGTTTTTGACAAACAACTCAAATTGTCTATTGAATTTTTATCTAGAATTTCCCAATAAAATTTTCGATGTCTATCAGTTTCAATTTATACCTCATTTTCTATTCATTCAACGGACTAACTAGTAATTAATAGTACGTTAAATCGAAATCAATTTTTATTTTATTAAATTAAATAAAACTATTGGTCTTCTCGATTATCCACTTTTTTCGTTTATAAATTGTCTTTTTTGCATCAACTTGCGCAATTCGACAACTCCAACTGTCTTTTCAATCTTTTTGATTTGTTTTAACGGTAAAAAATTCCGGTTATATAAAACCAAACTGTTTAATTATTCAAATTAGATTAGAGAAGAAAGTTACACAATTAATATGTTTCTGATTGACAATAATGATAATTGTCTAATTACTCATTACAAATAAAAACAGGAAATATTGTGAATGGAAACATAGATCTTTTATAGTCTAAATGGTATTGTTTTTTCAATGAATTTCCTCGAGATATTTATCTATTTTATTGTTTTCAACTTTTTCCTTAATTATATAAGACAAAAAATTCTAATAAACCAGTTAAGTAACTTTTTAACGTTTTATTTAGCGATCTATGATCAATATTTGATTTCATTCTTTTATAATAATATTAATTATTATTATTATTATTAAATCAATTGATTAAAATCGTTAGACTCAAAAATATCTGATTTCTAGTCACGGTTTATTTTGAAATAGGACCACACCATTTTTTTTTTTTATAACTATTTATCTTTATTACAATTATAATTATTTATTATAAACCGGATTTTATGAAATTAGATCCAGTTGTCACAAATTGTATTTTAAACAATCTAATAATTTAGCAAAAAAAATATGTATTTTTCTAATAAAACAGACAAAGAGATTGTCAAGTTGTTTTGTAAATGTCATAAAGGCCAAGGTTTCAATTATTTCACCAGTTTGTTTATTTTTTTTCTAATAATTCCCTAAGAAATTGTCAACTTACCACAACAATAGAATCCTTGTGATTTCTCAATAAAATTGCAGCTTGATTGTTTTCATCATGATAAACATCACCAATATCTTCATTACTCTGAAAATTAGACAAAGATGAATAACGAAATTTTTTCAAAATCAAATTTACATAATATTACAACAGGTATTAAGACAAAAACAGGATGTTTTTGAAAATTATTAACAGGAAATGCAATGTAATAGTAAAGATTAATTATAAAATTAAAGGTTATGATGAAATGTTAATCAGCTGAAATGACAATGGGTCAAGTCGAATTTGGTTCACTATACAATGCTAATTTGCATTATTGTTTTTGTCTTGACAAGTTTTTTTCTATTTTCAGGGATTTTCTTTATTTGCTATCAATTTTAATGATTTCTCTTCTCATTTATGACTTTTTATTTATTACTTTCAGTTTCATTCAATTACAATATTCGTATTTGTTTATATTTTCCATAAACCTACTGCCTTATTTCCATTTGTCACCTATGGGAATTATTCTTGAATTTTAGTGCAATAGTTTAATAATCATAATCAAAAATGATTATTATGTCAAAAATTTTTAACTTTTCTGTTAAGAATAAATTAACATTTAATTAAAATTATATGGCCTGGTTACAGACAAATTGCGAAAACATAAAACCGAATATAATGTAAGTCCCATTTAAAATACACCACCAACTTTCTTTATTCATTTACAAATTGCTATAATGAAATAATAAAATAATAATAATACGCCTACTTGTATTATTCATTTATTATTGACGTGAAATATTATTATTTATTTTGAGATTAATAACAATTAAAATGAAACAATACAATACAATCAGTCTAGTAGTTGGCTTTTATACCCAAAAACAAAAGGCCATGAAAATGGGTCCATTGTGCAGCAATCATCACTGATTCTTTCAGAGATATCGCAATATAATGAATCAAAACCGACTTGACTTTAAACAATTTTATTTTATATTTTTTAAGACGTAATTTTATATCAATTTTCCTAATCATTATAATTATTAGATTTCACTTGGAAAAATTATTCATACAATCAATGATTAGTAGAGCATTGGAGGTCATTTTTTTTTCGTTTTCGTTCCATTTTAATCCATCTTTTAAAGTTTGGAAAATTTTCAGTAACTGAACCATATCAAAGCTGGTTTTTTAATTATTACAAATAAATAATAATGAAAATTTAGAAAAATTATTGCTATAATGTTGGCTTAAATGATTGGAGCCTGTAATTAAAAATTGGAAAAGTCCATAAACGCTTCAAATATTCTATTAATTATAATAATAGAACTTTATTCAATTATATTACTATCAATAGTACTAATAATAATAATTATAATAACAATAATAATACAAATTTGAACGGAAGTATATGTTGTATATTTTTACGGTTTATTAAAAAGTGATAACGATTACTTTCACTATTATAATTGTTTTTTTTTTCAAACAATTCCGTGTGTTATTAGAAAATCTTCATATTTTGTAATTCAACTTTACTAATAATACAACAAAAAATTATAATTACAATAATTTGGAAATCTCATGTTAAAATTTGCAATTAAATAATTTCTTATAATTCTAATTGGGAATTAAATTAACCCACTGACAATTGTTTTTTTTCAGTTTTTCAGCTGTACTTTTCGGATATTTTCGAAGAAAATTCAATTGATTTCCAGACAAAATCCTTTAATCATTCTATTTTCAGGATAGTGAAAGTTGTTCGACCTAGTTAACTACTGCCATTTAAATTAGATACATTATTAAAATATCAAAGAAAAAAATTACAGGATAATCAAGGATATAGGTACATGTCTATATTTATCAATAAATTGTTTCTTTTTTGTTATCTAATTAATCTTTTTTGATAATTCAACGAATATGAATTGATCAAAGGATGGCAATGAACACAAGTTTCGGAGAAGAAATATTACATGGTCTTTAAATTATGTTAAATGCCATTTTGAATTGATTAATTAATTAAATGATTATAAATAATTTATTTAGAAAAATTGGAACTCTTCGTATTTGATTTGTCAATGTCAATGTCAAGTTTTCGAATTCATCAATAAAATTTCTAATTCAATCGAGATGAAAATACAGTCTCTATTCGAGAATAATAAAATCAAAAGTAAATCGACGTTAGCAACAATAGTTTGTTCCTATTTCTTATTTTTTTTTTTTTTTTGTAATTATTATTTAAATCATCAAGTGAAAGTGATGGTTAAATTGTTGATGAAGCATCCGACCGAATATCACTTTTACTACAACCGATTTTATAATGTTTCTAATTTGATAATGATCAAAAATAAACAAAACAAAATATTTTTGTTTTTTAGAAATCTCAACTATCACAAAAACAAAAACAACTACAACAGAAGATTGAATTAAAAAATCAAAAAAGGGTATTTTTACCAATTGTCAACTAGACTGTTCAAATAAAATTGAATTAATAAAACATAGTTGAAAAAAAATCTAATAATGATAAAGAAAATTGAATTTTGTCAAGGTGAATTTTATATTTATGATCTTTGTGTCTTGTTGTTATTCGATACGACCTCTGAAGAAAATGAAAGTCTCATCTAACATCATCATCATCATCGTCATGATGAGAATTGAGAAGTTTTTTTTGTTCAATTCATAGGTAACGTTGATAATAATAATCTTAACAATGACCTTTTTGTAATTCAAACAAATTCAGCCTTGTTTTCAAATCTGAAAATTTTCCAAAAATCACTTTTTTAATTATAATAACGTCAGTTAATCGATGATTTAAAACAACAGGAATAAAATACGTGAAATTTCCCATTTTCTCCATGATAAGGGAACCTCCGTAAACGGACACGTTATATTTGGATAGAATCACTTGTTTTTTTATATAAATATATACATATATTTATTACGTATGGTTCACGTCATTCAAAGCTATTAGAATTCACCTGAACAAAAATGAAAACGGAAACAGAAATCGTAAAACTTTTGACATCTGAGAAAAGAAAATTTAATGATAAAATTATAATAAGAATTTGAAAGTTACAAAACTTGATGGGATTTGAATTAAAATACGACAATAAAGATAATAAAAAAAACTATAAATTCTCGTGAAAAAAATTCCACAGATTGATTGAGTGAAATTTTCCGAATAATACAGATAAAAAAACAAAAAAATTGACTCACCTCAGGTAATTCGATGTATTCAACGCCATGTTGGGCGGTAGCATTTGGTTCAACTGACCATAATTTCAATTTATTCTTATTGAATAAACCATCGTTGGGAATTAAACTTAAATTGAAATTTTTACCGAACGCTTCCAATTTTAATTGTGTCGTTTTTATTGGAAAATCGCCATTTTCATTATTATTAGAATCGATGAAATTGTCCGAATCTGGTAATTCACGTTTCTTGATTTGATGATGAATCGGAACAATTTCATATTCGGGCACTGGAAACGAAAAAAAAATAATTATAATTAATTATTGTCTTACTGCAGGAAAGAGAATTAAAATCTCCTCTAATAAATAAAGATTGATGATATTTTCTAACATTTTGAAATGATTCACATAATTATAGGTTGTCAGGTTTTGATGATGTTAATTCCGAATTATTGCTACTATTTTCTCTAAATCTTATTCCCATACAAATTTCAACATATTCACAATAAATCAGACTTAATTCTCACGATCAATTAACGTACCTAAGTTATGATCTTCTACATGAAAGGTGCGCCTCAATTCGTCTACTGTCAAAAGTTTATGGATCTGTAACAAAGAATTTGAGAATAAATTAAACGTCCACTCCTCGATGATTAGAGACCTCAATAAATATGTCAATAACATTAATTGAATCGACGGAAAAAATTCAATTATTTACCTTTCAGATAAGGCGTGAAAATGGAAAATTCCATGAATTTTCCATCAAACTGAACATAGAAAAACAAAACCGGAAGGAAATATTTAATAATAATAAATTTATTATTGTATTATTATCATCAATATTTCACGGTTTAAATTGAAAATAAAAAAATTTCTAATTTTTTTCTATAGTCCGGACATTTTGCATTACAATTGGAAAGCTGTATCATCATGCAATAATTACAAACAATACTGTTATAGTCGAATAATTGTATTTTTATTGGAAAATAGCGAATTTACAGACGATTTCGTTTCGTGATTTATCATTAAAGTCTCCAACAATTAACTAAATTAATAAAAATGATTTTTTTCAATTGTTACAATTTTAATTTATTGTTATGTTAATAAAATGTCGAAATTAATTTGTCAAATTTTACTGTAATTTTTTGTGGAATTTATAAACGTTCACAAAAAACACAGCCGTAGCCTGCTCTATCATTGAACTCTCCACAATTATTCATCATTTTATTGAAGAATAATAAACGAATTTAATAAGCAGACGTGATTATTTTGATTAATTTTTTTTAATGTTTAATAAAAATACAACATTGAGCGACCTTGTTTTTACAATTAACGATTTTTTCTTAATTCATTTCTAAGGTTATGTCGATATGTGAATCAGAATAATTTAGATTTTTGATAATTTTTTTCAGATTTTCTTCAATTAAATTATTTTAAAGGTCCAACTATAGTTATAAGAACAAAACAAATTTCTTTCGATTGTCCCTCCTGTATAATGCTAACAAAACCAAGGACATCAAGTTGGCGAGTAAAATTCAATTATAAGTATTTTACACGACAACAAAAAGTTATTTAATAATTATTATTTTTTTTATAAAATATGTATATTTCCATAATAAGATTAATAATGATAAAGTTGTTATTATCACGTTTTTCTTTACACATGTGTAACATTACCGGAAATTCAATTGTTTTCAAATTTACAAGGATATTGATGGAAATTAATTATAGCAATTAATTGCAATTAAATTATAATATTTGTTGATTGTCTATAATTTTCACAAACGATCAAATAAAATGGGAATATCGATTTTCATGGATTGATTGAATGTCGATGGCCTGAAAATTGACGTAACCATCGGAACTTGTTCATTAATAAAATTAGTAATTCATTATTTCGTAGTGTTAGCGAACAATAACCTTTTCAAGAGATCCTAATAGAGATTTGTTGTTTTATAAAGTTATCACTTTTGTTATTTCATTTGAAATGAAATCAATGATGTATTATATAACGGATAATAATAAATCGAAATATCAACCACAACTAATCAAGAAAATTACATTATCCTTTCGAAAAATTGAATTTATTACAAGATTATTTCATAATAAATACGCGATTGACATTAGTTTTGGAATGAGTTCTAGTTCATAATTATGGGAAATTCACATGATCTACAGACGATAATTTAGATTTATTGAAATAGAAATTTTCCGGCCATGAAATCGAAAGAAGTTTAATTTGTTAACGTTTGTCCCTGTGTCAGTTTCCATATATGAATGATGATTATGATGATGATGATGATGATGATAATAATACTGGTAATGATAATTCAAATTTAAATATAAATAAACCTTGTAAATTTTGCGTTCAAATTAAATGTAATTATTTCAATCATTTTATTAAAATATAGGTAATTTAATCGAATTAGGTCGAAGCCTACATTTCGGAGCATTAATGAAATTAATCACAAAATTAAAATACTTACGTCATATGATAGAGTAATTGGAAGTAATGTGAAAATTACTGTTAATAATAAAAAATATGGCCGTATTTGGTCCATGTTTTCCTGCAAAAAAAACAAAACGATAATAAAATATTTGGATAATGTTGTAAAACTATTTGTCAAAAATATCGTAAAATTGACGTCATTAAGCTATAGTTATTGGACATTTTATTGTATAATTTTCGTAGAATATTTTATTTTATGATTAAGCAAATTATTCTATTCGTTAATTAATTATAAGCGATATGAAATTTGAGATCAGGTTTTTTTCTATCTCTATATTTGACTTTTTTGATTTTGGAAACATACCAAATGTCAACTTTCTAATAGTTTGAAAATTAATCGAATTGAACATTTATCGATTTAATTACATTGTGTTGTAATTATAATAAATCGATGATAAATACAGGAAATGAATTGCTGGCAATTTTTTTTTTCGTTTTTCAAAAAAAATATCGAAAAAATCGAACAACCTTGCTCTCTGTATTGATTTATGTGCTTTATTTATTTCACGTAGGCAGATATATCAATATCGTTTTAAATATTTGAATAAAGAAACCGCCCTGAATTATGTATAATTGTCATGATCTCGTTTCAATATTAATAATGATAATAATAGTAGTTTTTTTGTTTTAATAGAATAAACGGTGATACGATAATAACAGCAACAACCTTGTCAGGGTCTTTGAAAGAACTTAAAACAGTTATACTTAATTAGTTGTCCATATTTCCGTTTCACTATTGTAAAATTATTCAATGATTATGAAATCAGAATTGTTTTTTTTCTTCTCTTTACTCTTTTAAATAAAATTTTTGTTTTATTAGAACATAACAACGAATGCCACGCCTGTATTTTAATGCATAGCTATCTAATAATTGATTGCACGATTTACCACAATATTTCCACTTAAAATAGATCGGAAAATAACAATAGAAATAATAAACGTTCAAAATTTAAATCGATCGGGATTTCCCTATTTCAAGTGATTTACGAAGAATTCAAGCTCTATTGGGACCACTATAGATTTGAGGTCTTTGATTTTTCACAGTTCGAAATCTTGACGAGATCAACTATAATAGGAAGTATGGTTTATTGTTGGGGAAACCGCAAAGAAACCTTGACAAGATGAGAAGCTTTTGTTTATTTTTCGTCAATTTATCGGTTTTTCCCCCAGATCAAAGCGACAACAATGAAAATAAATTCCACACGATTACTGCGATTAAACCAGAGATTTGAGTCACCGAAAAAATAGTTGAATGTGGGGTGAATAACTTCGACTAAAAAAAATTTTCACTTCTCTTTTGATTCGCCGAATATTCTATTTTGTTGTCAATTGTTTTATCTTCGTTTGTTCGTTAATACGATTAATTTCCATTTAATATTGTGAGTTGGAATTCTTCGTTTATCCACAAGAATTGTTGGTGATTTTACTTGCTGGAGTTTAATTTCGAATCAGTAATCAAGTTTGGATTTATCCGAAAATTAATGAATGTATTTATGCGATTTTTTTCTAAAAAAATCAACTTTCTTCCTCACAACACTTTCTATTATTAGCTAGCTGTTTTTCTGTATATGTCTGTATTTTAAAATAAGGTAATTTTGTAATTACAAAATTCAAATTTAATTTCCGTAATTCATTTTCTTCCAATAAATAAATTTCCTCCTCATCTAGTTTTATTTATTATTTGATGAATAAATTGGAAATTATTCAATTCAAATGGAAAACTTATATAGTTAAAATTAATTGGAATTTTATTGAATTATTGGATTTGTATAAAGTTTTAAACGAAAGTATTCATTGTCATAATTCTTAATCGTAATTGCGTTATATTCCGAGTTTCTCTCGAAGGCTGTCTAAAGTAAAAATAATAAACCAACGACCGTTACAATTACGTATAATAATTTTATTTGTTAATGTTTAATTGTGGGTGGTCGTGGTGGTGGATATATGAAATTATATT
>JAZBGZ010000228.1:0-17709 GCA_037414795.1 Stenodera caucasica | reverse complement strand
ATATCTAGAAAGCGAAAATTTAGTCCATTTACAAGGAAAAACGAAGTTTCCTTCTAATTACCAAATTTAAACAAAATTAGTTTGTTCAAATAACAAATATTTGCACCGATTTCTCTGACCATGTTCGAGAATCAATCACAAGTTAGACGACATTCCATAGACATTAGAATTTCATTTGAGAAATATTATTTGGTAATATTTTCGTTTTAAATAGAAGTAGTGGTTGAAGGGATTAATTTGAAGGTCTAAATTTTTGGCAGCACAATAAGGATAATTCAAGAAAAAAATTGTATCCATTCTAACGCTTTTTTTAATTTGTTTTGAAATTAATTCAAACCAAAAACTATATCACAGTAATTGATTCATGGAAAAAGCACAAGAAACTGAATATGTATTTGAATTAGCAGTGAAATTATTGAATAAAAAATATGCATCGATTTATCATTTCTTCAAAAAAACTATGACTAGGTTCTAAATGACTATATGTTAATATTAATAATGAAGATAATATGTTTGTATATACAACTATAACGTTTGATCATGACAGGATGATGATGTAATTTGATCAAATGCTTGAATTTAAAAATACTGTAGTATTATTTTTTAATATATATATATATATAATTGATAATAATCACTACCACCATTAATTTTGTGACCTAAAAATTAATTCCAACATTTATTATAATTAATCGTTGAATTTTGTAGAATTATTGTTGATTATTTGAGCTTTCGGCACCATCATTATTGATATTTTGTTCACTGCTAGAGCTTGCCTGTCTACTTCTATCTGCAAAAATAACAATAATAATATTTATTCAATAAAATATGAACTTTATCCGATTTCTGTTTGTTGTTCTTATTGACACTAAATTATTATGGATAATTGTAAATTTTTTTCGTATCTTCCAAGAATTGTTCGTATAATCGGAATTCGTTATTTATTTTTTGATTAAATTAAAAAACAACAAAACATCCAATAAAAAACAATTTAAATCAATTTAATTAAAGGTCAACACAATCAATTGATTTGTCTTGTAGTTGTATTATAATACTTACTACTATTAGCTGGTTTAAAAGGACCTTTGATACGGCACGTATTGTAAGAACCACAATGATCGCATTTACAACCAATCACATGAAATTTCACTGTACCTTCTTTATGACAATCTTTACACAAAATTTGTACAACATAACATAAATATTGTGGTGGCATTGGTGTATGAGCTACCTCATTATCTAGATAATTCCATAATTGTGTCATGTCCATCAACGATGTCTGACATATCGGACAGGCATAATGGCCAGCATGTAATAATTGATCGAAACAAGTTCTATGCAATAAATGACCGCACATCGGTATATGACATGGTATTCTAGACGTATGGATATCTTCCAAACAAACTGGACAATTTGAACGAGACACATTCTCAACACACTACAAAAATTATTTGATAGGTTTAAAAAAGATAATCTGAAATTCTATCAAAACCTTATGGCCATTTTTTAATTGTATGGGAAGGCACATATTGCACTTCTCGCAATGGAAAAACTTATCAGCACCACCAATCCGACATATACCACAACCAGCACAATGGAATTGGTTCTTGTCTTCATCATCAAACAAATTACATTCCAAACATGTATACTGTAAAGTTTTACTTTTATTAATTATGCAACAAATATCGCAATTTCTAGACTCACCTTTCCGAAACGTATCCCACAATTTTGGCATTCCGCTTGAACAGGCTGTCTCATATCGCACATTGTACAAATTAATTCAGTTACTTCCTTCCTATTAACGGTATGATCCTCTTTTTCATCATGACAAAATCGACATGTATATACACGTTTACAACATGGAGTCTAAATTATTATTAATTTTATTGGAAATTGATGAAAACCGTTGAATTGAATCGATACTTACAACAAATTTTGATTTACGTTTATAATGTCCACAACCTATTTGTTTGATGACGTCTTCAGGGGGCCCTTCGGCTCCAGGTGTTGTCTTGTCTTCCATTTTCTAATTTTTAACAAATTTCTTCCAATTCAAAATTGAAAATGAACTAGAATTTTCGATAGACGAACTGACAAAGCAAAATTTTATTAGAATCGGTTCGAATTTTGTTTGATCTAATTTTAGAAAATTTCAACAGGAAGATATCAAAAATGGCGGATATGCAACCTTAGACACATTATAAAGATGGGCTCTGCAATATGACAAACCGTTAATGGTATAGGCAACACATAATACAAATGGGATAAATTATGCATGATTTTTATCATTTTACAAAATATACTACTTGAAATATATTTCTAATCATTGAAAAATAAAACGATAATAAAAATTGTGACTGTAATTATGAACCATTGTTGCATTTTCCGTTAAACTAAATAGTTGATAGAATGGGGCCTTAGCTCTAATTATTTACGACTATTTCTAGAGCACAACGGTTTATTCGATGGAATCTGATGTTTTATTGGGAAATTTCAAATTGAATTCATTATTTCCGATTTTCAGCCCCAGCATAAAACAACCATCAAAACAACTCGTGTCTAATTTATAGGGAGTTTTATAATCTCAAAAGAATGGTTGGTAAACTGAATCATCTGTGATTTCGGCGCGAATTTCAACTTCCATCTAGTTCATTTGTAATAATTGAAATTTGAAAAATAAATCACTTTCATGCGATTCCAAGAATTTTTATGACAAATTTAAAAGATTCAAGCTATATTTCAACGAATTCACTATTTATACCTGCACTTAGAGACCGGTTATAATCCTTTTAACAATCTATTGTTAATACTTTCCTGAAAATTATAAGTTTTATAGCAAATTCCAAGTTCCAGCAAAAACGAGACATTAGAATTATAAATTATTGTGTACGAAATAGTCTTAATTCTTTCATTATTTTAGGAGTTTTATCCATTTTTTTTATCTCTTGATGTAAATTTCAAAAATTTGTCATCTAAGGAGTTGATGAATTTCTTTGGATTTATTGAGATCTTGTAAAATGACGCTCCAGTGTCTGTTCTTTCAATAAAATTGGAAACGTTTATCTTGAGAAAGTATCACCGAAGATATCCAAGAAAAAACAATGTATCGATAAAATTATTTGTTGTGGAAATATTTACAACCGGGGCTTAAATCTTCACCCTGAAGAAAAAGGATTAAAAATTTTACAATCAGGTAGTTGTAAATTTTCCCGACGTTCTCGACCCGACAATACAACTTTAAAAATTTGTTGAAAAGAAAAACACATTAAATATTAACAGACATTTGCGAACGAAACATCGTTGGAATAATTTCGATTTTATCGAAAATTTAAAAAAAAAATTATGGAATGTACAAATTGTGATCGTAGAAATGTACAAATTTATTTCTGTTGTGAATGTGATAAATACGTTTGTGAATCGTGTTTAACCGATCATTTAGCCGAGAAAAACAACCATAATATCGCCTTAGCCCTTGATCCATCTTCAGAACACTCGGACAAAGTGAGTAATTTCAATTATTTCATTATCTTGGAGTTATTTGATGTTATTGAAAACAGGACGAACGGCCTACAAGTTCGATATCATCAGACGATTGGGAGGTGATATCTTCATCCGCATCTGCATCTTCTCTACAAGACGAAGCGGCAGCTTTTCCGGTCTCTCAATTCAATCAATTCATACATTTTCAAATCAATAATGGCAATTTGAACACAACACCATCAATTTCAGACCAATGTTGTTACCATCAAAAACTACTCACCGATTTTTGTGAAACTTGCATGAAATTATTGTGTGATTGTTGCAAAACGGACCATCAAAATCACGAAATTATGCCCATTCAAACTACCGGAAATATGTCCTCAAATACACAATTATTCACCTGTAATTTATTGGAAGAATTACAACGGACATTGTTGAATCTTCAAACAATTACCAATAATCTTGACAGTCAACAGCAGGAGAGACAGCGAAAAACGCGGAAATTTTTCGAAAAGTAAGCAATTCCGCCAAATTTTCAATTCTCTAAATAATTGTACCAAATTTTTAGATACCGATCAGCTATCGATGGAAGTGCCAATAATTTAAAAAAAGAAATCAATCAAATTAATCGCCGTAATGAAGATCGTTTGAGTGATATTTTGCGAAACATCAACGATAAATCCGCTCCGATGCTATCGAAAATTTCCGATTTATTCAAAGAAGTCAATGAGAATTCCGACAATGCGGAAGAACTAGTCAATATTTACTTGAAAATCGACGATTTGATGAAGCAAATCGAGGAACCTGCAGACATCGAAAATGAAGAATTCGATTTTAGTCTACCATTAGACTTTAGTGCATTTGAAGAAGAGATCAATCACATGGGCGAAGTGATCATTGAAGAAAAACAAGTGTAAGTATCGAATTCGCGAAATATTCCGAATAAGCCTCAATCTCCATTTCCGATGATCCCAAACTCCTCTACATGGACTAATTAAAATAAATTGCAGGTCAATGAGCGTCAACGTTAATGGTAAAACGCACGAGAAGAAGCCCAATGTGAAGCTGGACTTACGCCCAAAAAACATCATCAATGGTACTTACGAGAATATTTTTATACCGGAACGTAGTGGTCTGTGTCGGCCAATTTACGGTTCACGTCAAAAGGTGGCGGTACAAAAAAATCGCAATTGTGAACCGCATGTTATTCGCGATATTGGTAGAGATCTAGGTGAAGATAGTCGCTTATGGGGAATATGTTGTAATCATAACGGTGATATTTTCTTAACTGATCGCGCAAATCATTGTGTTTTACGTTACAATTTCATGGGTAAATTCGTCAATAGTTTTGGTAGTTTTGGTCATAACGATGGTCAAATGAATCGTCCAGCTGGTATCACTTTAAGTCCCAATGGTAATTTAGCAATTGCCGATAAAGATAATCATCGTATACAAATTTTCAAACAAGATGGTACATTTTTGTATGGTTTTGGTTGTTTGGGTGTATTACCAGGACAATTTAATTATCCATGGGATGTGGCCATTGATAGTCATGGTTTGATTGCCGTATCAGATACAAGAAATCGTCGTGTACAATTATTCGATCCCAATGGTAATTTTTTACGTATGTACTCAAATGAAGATGATAAACCCAATTGGCGGCCATTCGATCATCCACGTGGCATCTGTTTTATGACTGATGGTCGTTTAATTGTTAGCGATTTCAATCAACATCGTATCGTAATATTCGATAAAGATCTAACAACTATACAACATATCGGTAAAGAAGGCCAAAATAACGGCGAACTATTACGTCCACAAGGCATAATTGTTGATGAATTCGATAATATCGTTGTTGCCGAATCGAAAACGCATCGTATTCAAGTTTTTGATAAGCATGGTGCATATTTGAGTACGATTGGCGATGGAATCGGACGGAAAATCCGACAATTCGATCGGCCTTGCGATGTCGCATTGAGTCCTGATGGGCGTATTTTGGTCGTCGATTTCGGCAACAATCGCATACAAATATTTTAAACAAAACAATTCTCATTTGTTTCTTCGATTGTTTACTCGAAACTAAATTTTTTCGGTTCAAAATTTGAACCATCTTAACAATAAAATCGGTCACTATGACAACAATGTTCTCATTGGCTAGACACCATTGTCGGATTTGAATTCGTCCAATTATAAATTATAGATCGGAACAAATGATTGTCGGGAAAAAAATGGTGAAAAAATCTACTACTTTATAGGTAATGCTTTATTATTATTAATAATCAAATAAATAAACAATTATTAGTTCAATTATAATTATTAATAGTCGTCATTTTTTATTGGGAATGGAATCGAATTTGTTGCTGTTCTGGTCGATATAAATTGTTTAGCTGCACGTTTTTTTTCATTGTAAATTTGTTTATAACCTAAAATGGCGTTATCTAAATTTTTTATAATTCTCGAACTACGTTCGCGGTCCGGATCATTCTCATCAAATATTTTTACAGCATTTTGTATATTTTCGAATGCCTCATCTAAAATATCGATTGTTAACGTACGTATTTGTGTTATTCCATCATCAATTACATCTAAATTATCATTATCATTGAGAAATTCATCAATATTTATAGACTGATTGAAACCGATATCTTTAGCTAATATTGAGATTTGTGTTTTCGTTTCGAATAGATCATCAATTAATTCGAATAATTTGTAATCATTTTGATAATCAGGCAATAATGAACGCCATGACGTACTTAAATATGTTGAATTCAAATCATTCCATGATTCACTGATTAAATCTATTGATTGTTTAATTGTGAAATTTTGTAGGAATAGATTTAAATCTAATTGATGGCCATTATCGATGATTTCCGATAATTTCAAATAAATACGACGAATATAATTTGCTTTAAATGCACTAATTACCCCTTGTTTTAACGGATGTATCACCACATTATTATCATTATTGTTGTTATTATTATTATTAGGTAAAACCATGACTCTTATATTTTCAGAGAGATCCATCAAATAAGATGGATGTATTGATGATGTATTCGATAATATTAATAAAATTTTAAATGGTATATTTTGATTTTGACAATAGTCTTTTAATTCGTTCGTTAATCGATTACAAAAATAATCAATAAAAATGTTTGTTGTTATTTTAGCTTGTGGATTCGACCGCCAAATTACAGGTAAATGATCTTTGGAATAACCGTCTAAAACTTTCGGATTCGCTATATGATAAACGACTAAAGGCTTCAAACGATAATCACCATTAGCATTTATGCAGAACATCAACGATAGACGATCTTTCAATAATTCATTATTATCAATTACTATTGTTGGATCTATTGGAAAATGTTTCCAATATAATTCTGTTTCATCAATACAAAATATCTGTTTTGTCGTATAACCGTCTTCTTCGACAATTTTTTTCAATATTATCGGAAACGAATCAATTGTTTGCTTTGAATTATCAATAATGTTATTAATCGTTGGATTATTGTAATTGGTACGTTTTTTGAACCGTTCCAACCATACATCATTCGCAACGAACGGTCTACCTTGTAAATCGTTATTATTAATTTTCAATTCATTATAAATACGTCTAGCTTTCTCACAAATCAAAGTATCATCAATTTCGATATTTCTTTCTATTTGTTGATTAATCCAGTTTATCAATTGATTCTCCATATCAGTCATTAGATTGAGTTTTGTCGATGTTTCGTTCCGATTTACTTCAGTTGTTGTGATTTTTCCATAATTAACTTTAATTTTATCAGCTTGTGAACATATCGTACGTAATGTTGACTCTCTTATACCAAATGCTCTAGATATATCACAATTACGTTCACCTTGTTCGAATAATTTTATAATTTCGAATTTCTCTTCTAATGTATATGTACGACGTGGACGTTTCTCACTTGATATTGATAAATCTGAACGTCTACGTTTATTACTCATTATTTTTTTTAATTTTTTTATATCTATAAATCTATTGATAATCGCGTTAATTTATTGACATTGAAAATAACGCGATTCATCGACTTGTTGACTTGCGCGTTTTTACGCGTTTTTGAAACGAAAGTGCTGCCATTTATCATCAGTCATTTACAAAAGATCGCGCAAAATATTTTAATAATCTATTTATTTTATTGCAATTTTCATTCATTTTGCCATGTAATCCAAGCGAACATAACCTCGAAATTTGCTTATCCTAAAAACAATAAAATTAGAGAACATATCGAGAGAAATCGATTAAAAAATAGAAATTAGAGCATAATTATATGCAGAAAGCATAATTTTTGCTGAAACATTTAGCAAATATTCTATTTATTAGAAGAAATAAATTGTGAACATAACCTGAAATTTTCAAATTTGAAAACATAAACAAGATAATTGAATTTTTGTAGTTTTTATTCTACGATTTGTTGATATTATCGATTTACCTCCTCTACCAGTTGAAGTTGGTGAGAGACAAAAAATCAATGTTCCTTCATTTGACAAATATGTGGGTGTTGTTATCAATTGAGCAGTATTGTTAATGAATTTCGTATTATTCACAAGTAAATTTTATCAACAACATCGATTTTAATCATGTATCAATTGGATTTAATCATAATAATTCAATATAATTGAAATTACTTAAGAATTTGTAATTTGTTTTAATAACATAACCTCACTTCGTTGTTTTGTTGATAACAATGAGTAGTTTAACAATTTTGGACGATGCTGCCCTTTATGATAACGCATTAACATTAGAAATTGGACCTTTAGAGACGGTTCATCGTTGGCGACGTATGCCTGAATGTGATGAATTCGTTGGAGCCAGGTATCTTTCTTATCTTATCATTCAATTTTGCAATACTTAATTCAATTGTTATAATTTTGCTTCTAAGGCGTAGTAAACATACTGTTGTCGCTTATAAAGGTGCAATTTATGTATTTGGAGGCGACAATGGTAAAAGTATGCTGAATGATTTATTACGGTTTGATGTGAAAGAGAAGTCATGGGGACGTGCTTTCGCTAATGGTACACCACCAGCGCCCCGTTACCATCATTCAGCTGTTGTTTATAAAAATTCCATGTTTGTATTTGGTGGTTATACAGGCGATATACATTCAAATTCGAATTTAACAAATAAAAATGATCTGTTTGAATATAAATTCCATTCAGGACAATGGATTGAATGGCGATTTCATGGTACAACACCGGAGCCTAGATCGGCACATGGAGCTGCTGTTTTCGATAATAAATTATGGATATTCGCCGGTTATGACGGGAATGCTCGCTTGAACGACATGTGGACAATTTCACTATCTGTAAATTAATTTCCATTTAAAATCAATTTAGAATAATCAACAAATTTTAGGGCGACAGTCGGAATTGGATTAAAATCCAACAACAAGGCGAATGTCCACCGACTTGTTGTAACTTTCCTGTAGCCGTAGCAAGAGAACGGATGTATGTTTTTAGTGGACAAAGTGGGGCACAAATTACAAATTCTCTATTCCAATTCAATTTCAGCACATTAACGTAACTATTTCATTATAGTTTCTCTATTATTAATTGTTGGGTTTTATTTGAATTTTAGTTGGACTCGAATTAGTACGGATCATATAATTAGAGGGACTCCGCCACCACCAGCGCGCCGTTACGGCCATACAATGGTGGCTTTCGGCCGTCATTTATACGTATTCGGCGGGGCTGCTGATAGTACGTTATCAAACGATCTACATTGTTTCGATTTAGATACACAAACATGGTCGACGATTCTACCAGCGGCCGATAGTTTCGTACCATCTGGACGTTTATTTCATGCTGCTGCAGTTGTAGATGATGCCATGTTCGTTTTCGGTGGTACTATTGATAATAATGTACGTAGTGGTGAAATGTACCGTTTTCAATTCTCTTGTTATCCGAAATGTACATTACATGAAGATTTTGGTAAATTATTGAAAACAAACGAATTTCATGATGTACAATTTTTGGTTGGTGTTGAGAAAAAGAAGATTTTCGGACATATGGCAATTATAGCATCTAGATCCACATATTTACGAACATTATTGAAGAAGAACAAACAGAAACGTGATAATCATCTAGAAAAATTATTCGGTACAGTTAATGTACCATTCAAAGAAGTACCGTTGGTGGAAATCGAATTCTCTGATGCTAATCCGGAAGCATTCGAATTAGTCTTAGATTATATTTATATGGATTGTATTGATCCAACGAAAAAGGGGGATAATTTATCGCCCACATCAGCCGGTCATGTTTTACGTATGATGGATGTTTATCGATTGGCTGTCGAATTCGGTATTGTACGACTCGACCATTTATGTGTGCAATATTTGAATTCTGCTATCAATAAGAATAATGTATTGGAAGTATTAGAGGCGGCTCACAACTTGAAATTGAATGTAATTAAAGAACATTGCTTGAAATTCATTATAAAAGAGTCAAATTACAACGATATTGTAATGTCGGCTAAATTCGAAACGTTAAGTAGCCGATTGATTGTCGATATTATCCGTTTGAAACAAACATCTAATGGTAATAAAACAATTGTTGAACATGTAAATGAATTAGGTGGCACAACTTTAGAGCAAGATATGGCATCGTTTTTAGTATGTCATGGCGCCCCATTCTATGACGTCGATTTAATATTGGACAGTCATATAATACCGGCACATAAGGCAATTTTAGCTGCTCGTAGTGGTTATTTTGAAGCTTTATTTCGATCGTTTATGCCGCGAGATTCGAAAGTTAAAATACAAATTGGCGAAATGATACCATCATTACAATCATTCCATTCATTATTACGTTTTATTTATTGTGGTGGTGTTAATATGCCACCAGAAGATTCTTTATATTTATTTTCAGCACCTTTATTTTATAGCTTTACGAATAATCGTTTACAGGCTTATTGTAAACAAAATTTAGAAATGAACGTTTCATTTGAGAATGTCATACAAATATTGGAAGCTGCCGATGGGATGCAAGCGACCGATATGAAAAAATATGCATTAGATTTAATCGTACATCATTTTACAAAAGTTGCAAAATTACCAAGACTGAGATTATTAAGTAAAGAATTAATTTTAGATATTTTGATGGCTTTAGCTAATGATATGAGCGAATCGAAATTATGTCAAGACGTATCCTCAGCAAGTCTCTCAACCGATAGTAATTGAGCTGTATTTACAAAATTATAAATAAAATACTATTATTACATAATTTAGATCTATTTTCTTCAATTTATAATGCAAAACATAACAATAAACAAGCAAATCCTAAACGTTCATATTGATTCATAATAACAGCAGCTACACCAAAACGTAGTGCAGCCTTCATCACACGTCGATTCCAAAACATCAAAATTAAACGTAACCAAATTGATTTAGCTTTAGGTACTACATTTTCTAATATTACATTTCCTGTTGATAGATTAGACGAAATTTGTGGCTTCAAAGTCCGATACAATACACCATATTTATCTATATAGTAACTAATACGATCGTCCATTATTGTTTCGATGATTATTGTGGTATTGTTGTTATTACCATAATTTTTCGGATAATCATTAATATTTTTGATAAAAACTAATTCAAATACTAATTAAAAACAAATGTGACAGCTGTCAACCTCAAAAATTGAATATCAATTGGAGGTATTATAGAATTCTATATCTCTATGGAGTTTCAACCAATTTTCATGACTATTGATAGTGCCATCTAGAGACGAATAGTGAAACTAAAGCTGGCCATCTATCTTTTTTAAATAGAATTAAACGTTATCAACTAACAAATGATAAAATTGCAGGTTTGTCGTCTGATTTTCGATTAATTCGTGATAAGAAAATATAATGTAAAAAAACAACAATAATAGAAGGACTTAATTAAAATTCGCCAACATAGTTTTTACTTTAGAGACCCCCCACAGGCCACAACCACTCAACTTATCTAAATCTTGATTGATATTCTCATTGTTATTGATAATTTTCTGAAATATAAATTGATGGAATAATGTTCTATTATTAATTTTATACTATAATTACCATGACTAATTCATCGTTTCTCTCATTGAAATATTGTAATAATAATGCTGCGAATAATGTTTTTCTCATATTCATACAATAATTGAACACTGTTACGAAATTCAACGAATTCAATACGGGACAAGTCTGAAATATTTCGATAAAATAATTGTAGTTTATCAATAAATGGTAAAATAATCTAGAAATTACTTGAATCGCTTGAAATTTTTCGATTAATAAATCATCCAGTTTTTCAGGCGGTGTATCTAAAAGTGATGCAAATGATTGATTGATGATTTCTTGCCAAGCTTGTATGAAAAACGGCTTTACAATATACAGAGTTTCATTACGTAGAAATTCTACATAAATTTTCAATTCGGAAACCTATAAATATCATTATTTATTATCTGGAGATTTGTGTGGAATTTTTTAAAATTTACCATTGACCATTTTATAGCAGATTCAATAATAAATCCCCAACATTTTACATCATAAATTGCATATGTCATACAAATATTTGCCATTGTTTTGATACAATTCTCATCAAGTCGCTGTGCTAATTGTGTTAATAATGATTTCTTATCCTGTTCATCCAACGTTTCTATATTGAAAATATAACCCAAATTATGTAAATTATCGAGTAAAATTAATTTCTCAATTAAATTCCTTGAATAAAGACATTATAAGTATTTGAAATTGATTAATTATCAAATAATTTACAAAAATTCATTATAGTTGAGTTCTGTTTCTTTTCTGATAGATTGAAAATCGCATAAGGACGCACATAATTTTAAACATTTCGCCCGAACATTTGAGAGATTCGATTTTTCCATTCCAATTATCAGCAATTCATTTTGCCAAACTGAAGTATGATTTTTACAAATAAAAACCAATCTGAAATAATTTTGAATTAGATAATAATAATTAGAATGAAGATTTTTATTATTATTATAGTAAACCTTCTCAAAGTATTAGTATCATTCAAATCTAGGTTTTGTTCGTTATAAATCCAATCAAAAACCATTTTTTTACGCAATTTAATTATATTCAAATCAAATAACTGTGCCAAATCTTCAGCAGCTTTATTGATATCTAAAAAAGAGAATGAAAAAATTTATTGAACAAATAGAGATTTTATCGAAAAATTATACTTGAACAATTCGACATTTCAATTATTCTGTCGTCTTGATATAACTGTTTGATCAATTTTTCAGGTTTAGTTATAAAATCAGAATATTCATCCGGATTCAATTGATTCGAATGTAGAATTTGAAGAACCGAAAAACTGAAAAATTTCTTCTCAATCTATAAATAAAAAATAATAATTAAAATTTTATATACTCAATGAGAAATTCAATACTTTAGTGTAAGCTTTTGTTATCTCTATATCGTCTGAATTTAAATTTTGGTATATTTCTGCATATTTGTAACAAAGTTTTGCTGCATTAACTTTATCTGCACCTACAATTTAAAATTTCGGTTTATAAATTTTTTTATATTTGAAAATTATACCATTAGGTGTATTAGATAATAGGTAATATAATACTGATGTGGTTTTTTCCAAATCGTTTATATTTCGGACGCATTCATCAATTTCGGCGAATAAATGTTCATATTTTGGATACAATATCCAATCATTATCATCGTTATTTTCATTTGTTAAAATTCCACTAGTAACCTGAAAAAAATAAATTATATTAAGATGGAGAATAAAATTATTAAACAATTAATGAATCACTACAATATTTTTTATGGCAAAACAACAAATTTCATCTTTATTCAAATGATGATTCCATAAACATTGAAACCATATTTTATATGTTTTCAAATTGATTTCAGGACGTATGATACTCCATATGCCTTCTGTAAATAATATATTAATGAATGGTAAACGAAATTGTGATAGATCGTCTAATTTTTGAATATGAGGAAATGTTGTGAACCAAATTTCACATTCATTTTCACTTGGTTTATTAGAACGTTGATAGTTTTCTAGAAATATTAATGCAAATAGTTTTGTTTCGAAATCAAAATTTTGTTTATGTTTCGATAATAAATGAATCATAACATAAAAGACTTCATAATAATAGAAGTTGATCTGGAAATAAATTTCAATTACTAATTTTTTTCGTAACTTTCCAATATTATAATAGAGTACTTACCGAATTCCATTGATTCAGTATAATATTTGAAATAGAAGTTGGATCATCAAATTTATCAACAATTTCCGAACATTCTTTCAATAAATCACCATAAGAATTAGTAACAATCAACTTCCCATCTGATATTTGATAATCGGGTCTCCATTGTTTCAATTTTTTGATTAATAATTTTTCATAATATGCTACAGGACTCAATTTGAAATCTTTACAATAATCGTTAATTATTTCTATATTAATAGAAGGAATTTTATTTAAAATCAGTTCTAAACGATCATTACTTGAAGCTTTAAAAAAGTCGTCATATTTAAATGGATGTTTATCGAATTTATTCCACCATTTTACTGACAAAATTGAATCAATAAACACTGTTGGTGATATTCTCAAAGGTTTATGTACATTATAAGCAATTAAACTTAGAGTACTCAATTTTTTTGGTGTACGTTTATAAGCTAATAATGCACTTTTTAGAATCCTTCTACCATCGTCCCCATCAAGACATAATAATAAAGTCTGAATCAAATCAACATCGATATTATCTTTTTGTAATTCCGATTTCAAAAGTGATGGTAAACATTTTCTCAATAATATATCTTTCAAATCATCAGTAATTTTTTTATCATCAATATTAGTAATTCTCGATAATGATTTATAAAGTAAATGCATTAAATTGCATGAAATTGAAAATTGATTTCTTTTAATCAAATTATCGATGTCATGATATAAATATTTCACTTCAGTATATAAATTTAATTGAGATAATATTGAGGGATCTTTGAAATATAGAAAATATCGATTTGGATAATTGAAATAACCTTAAAATAATTATTAAAGAAATAATAGAATTGCAAAAAAATAATACTTACAAACAAAATTACAATATAAATTGAAAGTTTTAGAAATCGTCTCATAAGTTTGTTGTGTTGCTAATGTTGAATTACAACAAGCAACATCACCAAATATCATTTTTTTCAATTTACCATCACCATTAACATTTACATGATAAATTAAGCTTGTCCAATTAAGAATTTCAATACATAATGCAATTTCATCATGATCAGCATTAATTAATGCTTTCGATGATAGCTGATCGGCCAATTTCAAAGCTTTTTGAGAAATATTTGTATTTATATTGCTTGTGATTGTTAAAAATGTACTATGATGTAATGTTGTTGTATTATTCGATACAACATTAGAACAATTGATTGTCTTCAATAATAAAATACACATTAAACATAGTTCACGACAATTATCAGTAGTTTCGAGAAATAGTTCAGCTACATCTAGAATTATATTGAGATCTTCCATTTTTGTACAAACTTTAATTAAAATCTCATCAAAATTCATTGAAAATATCGTAGAAATATCATAGCATTTTCCAAATAATTCACTGATACCATTCACGTTTGTTTTCAATAAATTATCAATTAGATCATTTAATATTTGATTTTTTCTGGATTTCCATTGCGATAATGTCAATTTAACATTGAATTTTTCATACAAACAATGAATACTTTTTAATTGATTATAACGATAATAAAAATATTCTTGATCCCATTTATTTTCAAATTCACATCGATTATAAACTGACCATAGAATTTCGAAATAATCGAAATGATGTTTCGAACGTTCTAACTGAAATCGATCAAAATTTTCAATTATTAAAAAACAATCAATATTTTATTCTATACTTCAATTTCAGCTGCTGTAAATAAATCTTTAAGGTATTGTAACATATTTTCTTTAGGTATCTTATTAATAATTTCAATAGCACCATGAAAATCTCTGAAATAAAAGATAAAAAAAAATAACTAATGATTCGATCTGATTGAGAAAATTTCATTTGAGAAAGAATCAAAAAATAATGTATTACAAGATTTTCTGATATTTAAAACTTCACCTTTTTCGAAGATAATTCCTAATAAGTATTAAATTAGCTTCAAATGAAAATTGAGGAGTTATACATAAATTTTGAACATCCTCCATCATCGTAGATAGGTTACAATAAACTATTCGATTAACGAAAAATATCAGCTGAAATTAATCATTGTTTTATAATAACAAAAGAGTATTCTATGATCGATCGACTTACATCATGAACATCGCTAAATTCCTTATCTTTAAATTCATATTCACTTCTATCCAATACCAGACGTATCGGTTCATCATTTAAAATTTGTTGAATTTCATCAACAATCGGATGTGAATATCTAAAAATATCTTTAGCAATCTCTTTAATTTCATTAGAATACGGTATTGTAGTTGAATAAAATATATTTCGTACAGTTTCTAGTTTAATTTCCAAACAATTTAGACGATTTATTAATACTTTGATTCTAATTATTGAATGTGTATCGTAATACTCCATCATGTTCTTGAAAGAAAATTGAAAATAATTAATTCACTAAATAAATCAAACTTACAATTATTTCATGAGAAAGGATTTCATCAACATTGAGCTCGTTTTCAGTGATCAAATTCAAAACAAATTCATCAAGAATTCTATTATAAATATCAATATCAATCGTAATGTTTAATAAATATTGTATCAGATGTTTAGGATCCTGAAACTTTATACAATTTAATTAAATCGAATTCTAAATTGATAGAAATCTACAAACCGATAAATATTTTCGAAGTGGTATCATCAAATTGTATTCTTCTTTTAAAAATTTTAATTTATTTAAAACTACCAATAGAGTTGTCAAATCGTTCAACTCTCCATCAACAACTCTGAATAATTTAATTATATTATTAATAAAGTCAATTATATTTGTATAATTGAAGAAAGTTTGCTCTTCTAATTCGAAGATCTTTTCTTTAATTCCTTGAATGAGAAGTGGAGCAGTGGATGGTAAATATCTCAACGTAATTGGTATAAATGTGAGTAGAAACTGCTGAAAATCATTAAAAGGTAGCTGAAAAAAATATAATTATTAATCTTAAAGGTTCAAATTTTTTGATCATATACTTGATTTGAGATATTCAAAAACCGTTCAATAGTAGCATTATTCAGTTGATCTACTGTAGAATTATCAAGTCGACTATAAAGAATTGCGGCTTTATCGATGTTTCTCTAAAAGAAAAAACAATTGATGAGAATATAAAATTTGAATGAAATTGGTTTACATTTTTTAACAACATTTCAAGATTTTGTAATGTTTCCATTGAATCAAAAACTAGCCATTGTTCAGTAGTGAGATTATCACCATAAATCAATTTGAATGTATTGAATTTGTTTAAAACATTGACAAAACATTTTTGTGAATTCTCAATATTCTTTCTATTTAACTTGTGAGTAGGTTTTCTTGATATTACATAATACAAAATTTTTGCCATATCTTCAATATTTTGATAATTGATCCAATTACAAAATTTTAATATAAATTCAATATCATCGATTGTATCAAATAATTTGATCAGTTCATCAATATCTTTTCGATCGCATTGTTTTGAATAATAAAATGCTTCCACTTTTGTACGACTAATTATTTCAGTACTAATTGAATGTTGTTTAGCATATTCTTCCGCTTCTAGAAATTTATGTTTTATTAATAAACGTTTTAAACGATTTTCGGGCTCAGTTTCGATCATTTCTTGAACAATCAATCGATCAATCTTATAATTATCATTATATATTCTCTCGATAAACATTAATTCATCATTTATATTTTCTGGTATAATTAAATCCATGCTATTAGCTAGTTTAAATGAGTGTATTTGTTGAAATTCAGGTAATGATAATATATGTAAATCATGATCATCATCGTGATTTGCAATTTCAGTCAAAGCAATGATTCTACAATCATCATTTGAATCATGAATTAAATGAAAATCGCTATATTTTGTTTCGTTTAAAATCGGGAATACTGTTAACGAGATTGGACAAATTACTGAAAAATATCCATTTGAATCTAAACCAAAAAATTGACTGAAATATTATCAATAAATAAGAAGGAAATATTCGAAAATTAATCTAAAAATATACTTATTGAATCCCGAAATTTTACGAAATGAATAACCATCTATAC
>JAZBGZ010000227.1:44431-56811 GCA_037414795.1 Stenodera caucasica | reverse complement strand
ATTATTATTATTATTATTATTATTTTTATAATAATAATTATTATTATTAATATATTGGAAATTTTAAAACAGGAAGTGAGTGGCATTTAAAACTGTATGTAAACTTCAAGCACGATTTCTTTATATTTTATCGAATAAAGTCAACTCTCGCCTTCCCTATTATTTCACTTCTTTCTACCAAGAATGTATTTGTTGCTAAACAACCATCACGTTTTCCTTACTCATATTTTTATTTTGCCATTAGTCCATACCGCTTTTTCTTTTTGCAAAAGGTTAAAATCGCAACATATTGTAAACTTAATAATAATCACTATTTATAACAATTGTGAGTTTAAATTTCACAGGTAAGTGAGATTGTTACAATAATAAAACCTTCTAGTAATGTTTGTTGTTCGGCTCAACTTCATAACTTCTCTCCATAAATAAATTGAATTTATTTATGGATAGTTGTCGTATTACAACGAAGAAAACAACGAAATTTAATAATCAACATAAATGTAGGAGGCTCATGCTGTGATAATAGCATGTTGATATCATATTTTATTCAACAACAAATTATAAATCATCATTATTATCTATTCGAATTTTATCCTTTGAAATTCCCGCAATCTTACAGATATCTACACCTGGACTGTATTGAGTCTACTCATGTGTAGATGTCGCCGCTGTTGGTGTGTATTTGGTTGCCTATACCAGTAGACGAATTTTATTAGATAAAAGATTATCTGATCTCATTCAAATTTTCTGACATAATTTAGAATTATTTAAATCACTCGCGCGATTATCTCAGATTCATAATAATTTGCGGTTTTGTGCTTACGTTATATTTATGAATAATCACAAAATGATTCATAGCCTGTCTTGAACTTTATTAAGATTTCTGTATGGAGATATTTTAAGGTTAAGTATTTATAACCTTATTCTTTTATGATGGATCATATTCTATTGAAACTACTACCTTGCATACAATTTGACGTGGGTACATTCTATTCTATTTTATAATAATGAGATAAATCTCTGTTGTTTAAAAGATTCTAATCTTCCTCGTATCATTGTAGTTATTTAATGATTTATCTCTGTAGAGATAAGGGATTGATTCTCTTATGCCAAAAAAAGGATCTGTTCTTTTATGAAACTATTGATAGAACTTGGCGAATGTCCAAGTTGAGTTGAGATCTTGTAGAAGGTCTTGAATTGTAGAAATGTATCATTATTTCAAATTTAATGATGCTAGCTAAAGAGCTTTTTTTCCCGGTTTTAAAGTCGCTTTCAGTTAATTAAAGGAAACATTGAAATTAACTAACATGTTTACAGAATCTTTACAAATTCGTGTAATTATTTTATTGTTTAATGGAGAAAAATGATTAGAATAATGATTATTTAAGTTTAGAATAGTGGGCCGAAATCTGTACATGTGTGGGATAACTTGAAATCTCTTTAAGAAACTTGAAGAGTTTTTTCGCAAACCGTATTATTTTGATGTAAGTCGCGAATTGTTGTCATTATTCAATGTTCAGTGAGTTTAATGGAGTCGAAAAAATATTATGTGAATGGTAAGAAATTTTTGATTTTTTTCTTTGTTTTTGCCTTCGTCGAAATAAAAACAATTCTAAAACTGTAGGTTTTGAAGGTCGTTCCTTTTGAATTTCAGCACATTCATATAGCATATGTTTCATGTTCAAACTAGTTTTTTCTCCAATAAAAATAGACATAGAACGGGTGGTGTGTTTTGATTATCTACAACCAGGTAGTAAAAATTATGGCCCACATCCTGATTAGAGACGAGTGAGTTTTACTTTATATTTTTCAACACACCTTTTCCTGCCGTTGTCATAACTACCAACTGCCATTTTATATAAATAATAAAAACAAAAACAATAAAATGGAGTAAATAAATAAGATTATTGAGATTTTTACTGTAGATATTTACATTGTTGATCTATTGTGTGGGCGTTTTTTGCATTGACGAGAAGTCTTATTATTGCAACACCTGTTTTGTACCACCCACGAAACGAATATAAAACCATTCAATTGGCCATTATTACATGCACCAATTCCCCTATACATAATAATAACAATACAATAAAAAAGAATCGATCTTTTGGAATTTGTTTAATAAAATTTTCAACTAATTAATCATTTTTTTTTTCAATTAATTCACTCTATTCTATTGTGTACGTTCAATAGTTTTGTTCAAAGGTTAGAAAATCTTAACCTTTAAATTACAATTATTCTAATTTGTTCTTGTGTAACAGTTGAGTTGTTTCTTTATTTTACAAATGACTGAATTTGAAGGAAATCTATCTTATTATAATTTTTTATTTTGTGTTAGTAAATATTAATTAAAAACAAATTTTCCCAAACCCGGTCATTATACTAAAAATAGTGTTGTCTAATTTAGAGAATCCCATAAAGTTTGATTTTTTTATGACTAATCCATTATTTTATTCGAAGTAATCTCAAAAATTTCATCTTTTCCAACTGATATAGTATAGGAAAACTGAATTTTTAGTTTGAAAATAATGGAATTTTGGTGAAGACAGGCAAAAATTTTTAGAAAAATAATTGGAGGAGAAACAATTCAAAGTCTACTTACAATTAGATAGGAAAATCGGACAGATTTCTCGCAAAATTATCCCTTATCATTAAGTTGTTGGCTATAATCGACCATCAAAATAGTCGAACATAGTTCTCAAAGGGACGATGAACTGAAGCGAATTTGATGAGGAATCGAACTTTGATTTGAACATGACAAATTGTCACCCACGATGTTTTAAATCTGGACCAAATATCATTCACATCCTGATGAGATTTTTGCTCGAATGCTCTCTTTAGTTAATTTGGATTGAATTCACGAAATTTACTTCTTTATCAAAAGTTTCTATATAACAAGTTTCTTATCTCCTTTGAGGCTATTAGGATTTTCCGCCTATATTCCCTATTTGATTTGGGAATTTTTTTTGAGTTTATAAAAACTCCCTGTCTTTGAAACAAATTTTTTTGACCGATCCCCATGATTGGTGCCCTTAAGTATTTTACATCACGGGAAAATTTATTGAGAGTACTGTATAAATTATTTTTTTTTACTCAATTTTCTATTATCTGTTTTTCATTGATTTTGTTATTTAGTAAATTTTCGCTGACTTCTTATGTTATGAAACAAAAAAGCGGCTCATCTCAATTTAATGTAAATTGGAAAATTTCTCAATAAATAATCTACATCACTGTTCTAGAGCCACTGATTTAAATTTTCCAACGATTATTACAAATTTGGCCAGCTACCAATTCTTGTTTGAAATCTAGTAATAAATTGCGTGAAAATTCAACAATTTTCGATTCAATTTGCAATTGTATAAATTTAGTTTTTACAAAGGAAAATATCGACAAAAACCGAGATAAATGAATAATTGTGTTGGTGGTTTTTTTTTTTTTTTTAAATTTTGATTATCCAATGATGCATTTCCGTTTTTGGTCATTCATGACAACTCTTTTCTAATAATTATCATCATCGTTGTTGTTGTTGTTATAATGATGATCTAATAACAACTGTTGTCCAACTATAATGTTGTTGAACTAAAATATATTTTGAGGGCTTGTCTCGATCCGATTTCCTATACGGCCACATCTCCAAACAGTCCAAACCGATTTTATTTCGTAGTAGAGAAACGTACACCGTGTGTTATTCATCGACTCTCACAACTCCTAGTGCGGCCACTGTGATTCCTCCACACAACATCCAATAACAACAACAACACAAAACCAAACCAAACATTATAACACAGTCCACGTTATTCCGGCTGACGGTGCGGCCATGTTTCTTCTATGTTGTTGTTGTTGTTGTTGTAACCGGAGTCGCCCTCCCCCTCTTTGAAACTGACCCTCTTTCCCATCTTATCAGTGATAGTGAATAATGTGATCAATTGAAACTATTTTAAATAATTGAAATTAGACAGAAAAAAAAATGGATGATATAACTAATGGAGTTGTATTAATAAAATGTGAGTTATTTGTTTTATTTCAAATGAGTGTTATAAAATGATTATACCACATGTTGTGTGCGTTATTATTCGTTATTAGATATCTACCCTCTGCTAAGTCGTTTTTTCTTGATTCTCGACTCTATTTATAACTTGCACTGTAAGCTTCCAATTTAGCTATTATTATTATTATTTCTTCGGAATTACAGACAAATTATTAAACAAAACGGACCTCCGTGGTGCTGCTTTCTTCTCGGATTTAATCAAATTTAATTGAATTTCTCGAAAAAGTTGATAAAATTCGGTAATATTATTATTATTATAATAATAATTATTATTATTACAAAACTGGACTGGATCTTGTTAAAGAGATGAAGAATTCCATTCGCTTTCGCTTGATGGTGGCCTCGGAACCACTTGTTGATCAAGAATTGTCTTGTTCTTTCTTTCATTCTATTTTTTTATTCTTTTATTATTATTCCTCTTATTCTACCAAATGAAATTCACGATGACTCACTATTGTATTCTTCTTCTTCTTCTTCTTCTTCTATCACAGTTCATCAACATTTCACTTTTTCTCCACTGAGGAATTCCACGTTTTTGTTGTTGCTGTTGTTTTTTTTTTTTTGAAGAAATTTCAATTACAAAACTCGTTTCAGATTACTTTCTTATTAATTTTACAATAAGTTGAGAATAACTTCAATAAATTAGCTTTCATCAACGAAAAAAATTATACCTGGACTGTTTAAAGTTTCAAGGCTAAGCTTCCGAAACTACCCTTAGAGAATTTTTAATTATTCTGAAAATAATCGTCGGAGAAAAATTCGTCTATTTTCGGCAACAGCTGTGTGAAATTCAAAAGCTACACCTGCCATAATAAAAGCTGCGCTATTTTCGTATTAGAACTGGTCAAGGTTTTTCTTTTATTATTGTTATTATTTTTTGTTTTTGGGAAAATATCCAAAAATTGTAATGAAATCGTTTTTGTTTGTGAACGAATATTTTAGGCCAATGCTCCATTTAACTTTTAGAATTGGCCTTGAACTTATAGAAATAATGTCTCATTGATTCTCTCAAACACAATAAATAAAGCATTTCCGAGGGAAATGACAGGTGGTCTTCTGCTCAAAAATAATCTATTAGATTAGAAGCTTTCATCGTTAATAACAAATCTGGATAAATTGATCTTTCAGATTAAATTTCTTCGGATTAAAGTTTTAATTTGAAAAATCTCAGCTTTTGAAATATATTTAGAATGACGGAGTCCCTCAATTTACACGGGAATTACCTTCACGATACCGTGTAAATTGAAGTATGGATTCCATACGAAAAATGGAGGACGAAAAGTCTAACATTACAATTAAATCAAATACTTAATAAATAAGTAGACTTTAGATAATTAAATTAAAGTTAAAAATCACAAACTTGATTAAATTTATAATTAAGCCTTTTCTATCTTATCAATGGTTGAATCAATAAATTTTAAACAAATTCACTGATAAGTAGGTCTAAGAAAAAAATTGATAATTGGAAATTAACGATTTCACATTACATACATATATTAATTAGGGAAACTACGTATAAAAGAAATTTAACCCGCTTAAATTGAACAATTTTGGTAATTTTATAACTGGGTAAATTGAGAAGGAAACCTGTATTGAGCTCTATTGGCAAAATCACAATTCTAAAACCAATTTTCATTGGTTGAAATTCATTTTGACTTTCGTTTTCGCGACTTTGATTTCTAATTATTACAAATTATTTTTTATTTTCAATATACGAACAAAATAGACTGAATTGGATTCAAATATGAGATATTTGGTCGTTTCTGCAATAGAATTCTTGAATAAATTAAAATCTGCGTTCCTCTTTCAGAGGCGGTTTTTTTCAAAGGGTTCAGCTAATAATAAAGTCGAGATATAATTAAGCCAATTGAGACTTGAAAATCGAATTGTTGGACTTTTAATTGCATATTTTAATTCGACTCAAGTATTCAACTTGAATTTCTCAATTTCGTTAATTTTAGACATTGATTTGAAAAAATTCTAACTGTACGAGACGTTGTCGTTTAATTCACCTTAGAGCCGGCCCTGACGCCGTCGAATCTTTTAATAATTACAATAAGGCATGAATCATACTTAGAAAATTATTTGACCATACGGTAAAAAAGAAATGTCTATAGTGTGAGGGGCCCAAGGGGACAACCATAGAAGCGTAAACGGATGTTGACACCGACAACAATAAATACAATTTAATACTAGCATGTCTCTCAATGGAACTCGAAAATTATAATAACAAAAAAACGAAAAAACTTATCAACAATTTGTCATTAACAGATGGTTATTCAGTAAATAAAAGACAACTGTAATTCGATAAGTTTATTTAAATTTAATGTAATCCAATACAAAATTAGAACATCTGTTTTATTTGATTAACAAAATAATTCAAATCTCCAAATGAAATTAATATCCCAATAAGGGTGAGGGGGTGGTTGTGGTGGTGATACAATCAACATATCAGTAATTCAATTTATGTTCTGTCTACCTGGAGATTATCATTTCGGTACTTTTGTTAAGATTTCCGGAAATTTCCCCTATTTGATAAATTAATTAAATTAATTGGATTAAATCTCTAACTAAGCTATTCGATCTTTTAAATTATAAATCATGTATTTATAGCAAAGACAGCTTTGTTTTAGGGATTAGAACGGATGTTGGTAATTATTGGAACTAGCCTTGAAATGCCCTTCATTTTCTTTCAATTCCACAATCTAATATTGTTGTTGGAAAAATTTCTAACAAGCCCCAGATATTATTCGAAATAATCATTTAGAGATGAGAACGTTGACGACATCCGAGTCGTCGAGGTCGAGGCTATCTTATCTCTAATAAATGATTATAATTATTTATAAGGTTGTTACACCTGGCGTTTTTCCTATTTTCCAACAAAATTACAAATGCGTATATGTGACTGTAGCTCGAACATCTGTGTGTATAAGTTCTATTTTAAATTTAGAATAAGAAGAATATTGGCACATTTAGAATGGAATTCCCTGTTAGTTTTAAATGAAAATGTTGGCAAGTTTATCGTTTGTAAATTAGGATTGTTTGGATTTTTCTTTACACAACAGTGCTGTTTTTTTGGTGTGGAGATTTTTATAATTGAACCAAAAATTTCCCGACTTTTTTTTCGGTCTTTCTATAAATAAAAAGTCATAAAATTGATCCTTGACGGACGTAAAAATATACTCGAAGATCAAAAGTTGTTAATGTTACAGTAAATTAAAGCAAATAAACTTGAGAATATTACAACGTTTTGTAATTAATTATTATCTAAATATTTTTAGATACTACGTCTCGAATATCGAATTTTGAACAAATATTGTTACGTTAATTTCAATCAATTGAGAATATTATTGGTGATTTGCTAGATAAAATTTAATAAATTTCAAACATTGAAAAATGGTGGATGCGCCAAGTGGCAAACTCGCACAAAATGCCCTCCAACTTTTTTCGTAATCATTTAATTATAAAACTGATTACATAAATCAATTTGAGAATAAATTTCGAGTAAATTAAGGCGAATTTCATTAAAATCGATCCTCACTCGCGATAATAATTTTATTTATATTATGGTTGGATTTCGTTAAATTCCCAAATCCGTCCAGTTTCCATATAATTTGTATTATTCGACGATTTAATCATTTTATTTGTTGTACATCTCAACAATATCGTTGCTGCTCATCGGATTCAACCCGTAATTAATTATGTTTTTAATTATTCATACGATTTAGAAAGATTGATGTGATTTTGATTCGATTTTAATCACATATGTTTGTTTTAAATACTGATATAATTTCAGTTGCAAATTTAGATTTCCATCAATTTTATTCCAAATATTTTCCTAATAATAAATTGAAAAATGTGGGTTTATGTAGTTTATAAACTAAAATTCGAAAATTAATGTTTCAAACCTCATATTTTAAATATGATAAATATTGAAGCAATTTACAGAGAGAAATTTAATTGGTTTGTTAATAAATCAATCAAAATACTGCCTGCCTACGCTTTTATTGAACAGAATTCAATGATATTCTAGGAAATACGTGATAGTGATGGGGAATTTCAAAGGGAAGACTTGTTCGAAAATAATGAATTTATGAAGAATAAATAAATCAAATTCTCAAGCAGGGACCTGCTTTATTATGGATAAGCAGACTCCTGTTGTAAAGTATTTAAAATTCAACGGACATCTGATTCGTGAATTCGTCCGTCATATCGAGGATTTAGGGTGAAATAAATAATATACTTAAAAATCGATGTCGAGTAACTGACAAAGTAATTTCTGAAAACGCTCAAGAAAGGGAAAACTCCACTGTTCTGTATTGAAAAGAGTGACAACCAAAAAAAATCACGGAACTGTATTGAAGGATAATTCAATTAGAAATGTGGCATATTGTGAATAACTATTAATGATTATTGGAATAAAATTGAAAATTTTGCGGAAAACTATTAGCAAATAGCACCAATTACTTTAGAGTCGACCTTGTTTTCGAACTTTTTCTATATCTTGTTGTGGAGTTCTTGCGACATTTCGTCCTTATTATTACAACGAATATCCAACAAATATCTTCTAGAAATAATCTCATCCTAGCCATATGGAGATGAAATATAAAGACAAGTCCGTTTATTATTGTAGTTATTAGAAGACGACCATTTTATAGTAGAACAAATTTGACTTGGCTCAGTTAATCTCTGATCTTGTTGCTTGATCAATCAATTTCGATTCACTATTTTCTGATAAAAATCTGGGTTATTTATTTATAGAATCTGGATTATCTGGCAATATTTACAAAATCGACAACGTTTCGATTAGACAAACTTAAATAGAATTGATAGCAAATACAAATATTTTATTTATTTCTGCTTTAATTCATACCGAATAGGTCTCTATTTATATTATTTAGAAAAAAAAGTATGTAATAATAGAAAATGCATTGCATCATTCGTAGTTATATCTCGATCATGATCAAGTTCTTTCCGCACAATAATCCGATTTATTAACATCATCCTTGATGAAAATCACCTCGCTTGAAGCTATCTTTTATTTTAGATATTACAGGTAGCTAGGCGCCGTTTGTCTATATTACAATTTGAAGAGGTTGTTTCTAGTAGTGGTGCGTCGACGTCGCCGACGTCGTCGTCGTGGAGGCGGCAAGGTTCCGCCAGTTTACGAGACTCTCGCTCTCTCACAATATAATTCCCTCTTAATAAAACACAACCAGTCAACAACTACTACAAATGTTAAATCGACACTAGTGTTATTATAAAGTTCATCAAGTTTATTCAAGTTAATAGTTGAATAGTTAATAGTTGGCGAACAATTTGTGTTGTGATTATTGGTTTTTTTTTTTTGTTTTTTTGATGAAAATAATGTTCATTATTGTTGATTTGGTTGATATTTTCGATAAATTTACCAATAATGCAGACGTTCTTCTCCCGAAAAACGGAAACTTCGAGCCGTAAGTTGATCAACTAATTAATTTCATTATTACGTCTCAATTCTTCAATTAATAACTCCACTAATTACATTTCGATCTATATTTAATTATAATTTGAACTAAAATAAGTGATGATTACATTGATAATTACGTTTATGGTTAAGTATAAGCAACACTTATACTATATTCTAAAATTGGTTAATTTTTATTATTATTATTATTATTTTCAAATACTTATCTTTGTTTGTTTTCAATAAATAATTGCGACCTTGTACTCAATCGAATCATCTTTCAAATATAGGCCTTTTGGTCAAAATGAACTTTGAAATTTTCAAGAAACACTTGAATTTCTATATATAATAGCTTCGTCAATCATTAAAAAAAAAAAAAATAACGTCAACTCAATAATTGAATTTACAAACAAGACAATTTGTTAATTGTATTCACAATTATGACGATATACGATGTGATATTTTTCTATTAAATATTTACAATTGTTCAAACAATGGACTCTTTCTATATTAACATTTATAAGATTATTTTAGATGGATTTAGCAAATTTGCCGCTATGTTATGTTTTTTCTAAATTATTTATTAAAGTGGGCGGTTGATAAATCTCGACATTTCCACATCAATTAGTATAACTCCATTTTTGTACCATAATACCTACGCTTTATTGAATATAATTGTGTCTGGCCTAGTTTAATATTCGATAATCTATACGTGTAGATAAAATCGAAAATTATTTTATTTAGTTAACTAAAAAATACTAATAAAGAATTATTATATGTATTGGTGCCGTAGAGCCGTCTATAACTTGGCGCCATATTATCAATTCAAATTCTACTTTATTCCAATAAAGAACCAATAAAAGCCAACAAGAATAAACAATGACAATAATAGGAACAATAAAGATAGATTCATTATTATCATCATCATTATTATTATTATTATTATTAATAGTAATAATGGTGAATAGAAAAATCGTGTCTCATTACAACGATAAATTTCTACCGGAAGTTTTTTGTTTATATGTTGTGTTGTACGACCCTATAAATTCATTCTATTCAACAACCATTTGGATTGAAAAAAAAAACAAGAAATAAAACAACACTAATTGGACTCTCCGGCTATCATTAATTAATACCATCACTAACTATTAAATCTATCTCTATTCAACTTGACAATAATTAATATCAATCTCGATATCATCTGTCTTTTTCTCATATTAAACAATGACGTTTATTGAATGAACTCTTTAACAAATTGTTCTAATTACAGCGGTATGTTTCGTAAATTGATGAACTGAAATGGCCTTGCGGATTAATCCCATTTTTTTTTTCTATTTATTTATTGAACTAAGTTATATGGCAGAAAGTATGTCGGAAATTTAATGATGATAATTTCAATAATTGTGAAATTATGATCCTTGTCATTATTCAGAGCCGGCTCAACGATGAAGCCCATTAAGGCGCCTTAATGAACACTAGAGCAGTAGTCCTCAAATTATTATAGCCTTTAGATTTAACGAATACTCTGCTGTTCAAATAGTTTGAAGCAAAAATTGAATCTTTCACGAAATCTACAAAAATTTCTTCTGAAAAATTCAAAACATTGAGAAAATTAGAAAACTCCATGGAGAAATATGAAACGCTAACAACAGAAATACATCAAATAACTATTGGGAAGGAATTGATTAGAAACTACAATTTTAATAAAGAATACAGAAAAATCAACGAAAAAATGTGTAGAATGAAATGGAAAAGAGAGGCGCTCATGTTATGATTCAAGAGCCAGCTCTGTTGGCGTTTCCTCACTTTTCCCAATCAAACTTCGCAAAGACAATGAGTCAAAATTTCGCTGATATTTCAATAAAAGAAACAAATCGACTGTAAAATTTACAAGGCAATCAATCGTTGGTAATGCGATTTTGAAATCAATCAGTTGAAAATTCAATTAAATATTTTGCGAATTAATATCCGGTCTTTGAAATTTTCGATGCAAATTTAGACGATTCCAATTAGTTTTTGATCATTATATGTATAAAAATTTTAGTTTTAGTCAGTCTAGTCGGCCGATTATAATTTGATTCACTATAATAAATCTCACAACTTGTCAAGTTCAATTAACATTGGATTGAAACTTGAAAAAAAAAAAATGACGAATCGAGTGAAAGTTGTAATTTCGGTAATCATTCATAAAGTTTGTTTTGAAATTGTCATATTAATCAAGTAGAGACACCTACTTTTGTTATTTATTTTGTTTTTCTATTGTTCACCATAACTGAACAACGTGCCAAATTTAACAATTTCCTAATTAGAAAAAAAAAACGGTCATACATTATTTTTGTTGGTATTTCCGGATGATGATTCTCTTTTCCCCAACGACTCCTATCAACAATTATCGTTAATTAATTTTTTATGTTCGAAATTAGTTGATGATGGATACAATAAAGGGAAAATCATCATCGAAGAATAAAAATGATTGATAATAATAGTAATTGAGAAGAATAAATGAATTTTCTTTTTATGATTGGGGGTTTGTCAATTTTGTTGTGCAATCGTATTTTCAGAATATTGAAAATTTATTTGTTGATTTAAGTGAAAGTCCTTGGATGTTGCTACTACTGTTTGATTATATAATCTGTTCACTGTCTTAAGAAATTTAATCAAGTTGTAAAATTGACAGGTGATAAACATAAATTCGTTTCTAAGTTAATAAACGGACTGTATTTCTGTTTCGAATATAAAATTATCGATATATGTATTTATTTATTCAAAAATGTATTTTCGAATTGGCAATATTTTCCGAGCTTTTAGATTTTTATAGCAGAATTTCATAACAAACTCAATACATTTTATATTCTACAATATGTGGAATGTCAGTGGATTTGATTTCGCTTC
>JAZBGZ010000227.1:10816-39810 GCA_037414795.1 Stenodera caucasica | reverse complement strand
TAATCCATAAATAAGAATGACTTCAATATTGTTACATTACGGTATTATTAGTTGCCTACTTTGTGGTCAGTTTGTTTATATTAATTATACCAGATGGCAGCACTTTTCTCTATTGTTGTCCAGTTAACTGTATTTTGTGATTCACTTTTTTTTCTTGGGTCCATTATCTTGTCCAGTCTCCGCCATGTTCTTGTGACTAAATAAAAACAACAAATATGGAAGTCGATTTAATCATGTATTGATGATTTCGAATCCTCCGTTTGAATAGCTTATCATATGTGTTTTATCGATATTATCTTATCATAGAAATAAAAGTGTGTGTTCTTATCGATTTTTTGATAACAGCAGGTGAGTGACCGTCATTATGCAAACTTACAATTGATGTCAATATTGCCCGAAATGCCCCCAGTTTTTTATCTAATTCGGAATCATGTAGAAAAATATGAATCAATGATTCGATTCACTAGATTTCTATTTTTGATTAGTTTCCTGATATAATTGCATTTTCGCAAGTGATTTCTTTTGTTTTTTTTTCTCATGAGGCATACAGAAAAGTGGGCTATGAAAACAATGTTTTTTTGAGGTTAGCTGTCAGGAATTTGTCAATGGTCAGGAACAATAACAATTTCTCAAACAAAATACTGCGAAAAAAACATAACATCTGGCGTATGCTTACAATTTTTTGAATTATTTTCACTAAAATAACGTGCACCTGTTGTTACATAGAACAGGTTTTCTACCCTCTATAAAAACAAATCACCCCAAGGATCAGTTTAAGTCAGCAAATCATTTTTCAATAAAATCAAAAATGGTTCATTTTCCAATAAAATCAAAAATGGTTCATTTTCCAGTTATTTTGTAGGATAATTCATTTTGTTGGAATTAAATTCGTAGATGGGGTTGACATATTTCAAGAGATTTATCAAGAATTTCGAATGATGTATTGGAATTTTTTTGGTGAAATCTTCACAATCATTCTAGGAATTCTCAGTGATTGTCCTAATTGATTGATTTGTCATTCGTTAATTATTGTCTAACTTGCGTTGACAGCTAATAATGTTGTTGAATCATAATAGAGATGCATGATTGTGTTTATCACAAAAGAGCAATGATCGTCGGATAGCATTAAATAAATTAATTCGAAGAGTATGTATTAATGGTCAAATAATAATTGTTCAAGTGATTGAATAAATGCCTATTATAATTCAAAAAGCAACATTTATGTTGAGGAAAGTTTCAAATTTATTTCTGGGAATTGAGACTTGATTTTGACGTGAAATTCCAATGTATGTCACCACAATTTCTCACTTAATTACTCTAAAAGCTTTAATTTCTCAGTATTCCAGCCTTTTACGGTTTGTATTGATTTTGTGGAAATTTTCATACATTTTTATTCTGAACTTCCTCGAAAAGAAAACCTTCAGGTTACTTTAATTTTTGTAATTTGAAACTAATATTAATTAGATTAATTATTTGAACAATGCACTTTTTTATACAACTATCAGTTCATTGGACAACCAGTTATTGATCTATTCAAATAAAAACAAATTTCAATATCTGATGTTTTATTTACAATTATAATGGAATGTAAATCAATGTTATGAGAATTTTCTAACTACGTTAATTCTAAATTTAGATTAAACATAGTGCCTGCATTTTAATTATGAAAAACAAATATTTCTACAAGTCTGTCTGTATTCAAATCCTATTTATCATTAAGTAATATTTCAATATTCTTGTTTTTTTGTTATTACAAAAAAAGTTCGCTTGTTTTACGTTATACTTTATTGCGTCCTATATGGAATTGTTGACCGGAAATGTCTGTTAAAGACGTCCATTATATGACAAAAGATAATTTGATTTAGAAAATCTCTTTGTAGGAAATGCCCCATAAATTAATCTATTTACAAAACAAAAAAAATTGTTTCATTTAATCTTGATTTTTTTTTCATTTAATTGTATTTTTTTCCACTCCCATGACATCAATTTAAGATGAATACATCCACATTATTCTTTTCATTTATTTTTTTTGAAAGTTTTCCAATTCATTAATTTTTCTCTTTAGAATAATAAATGTACCCTATTTTTTTTGTTACTTATTATCAATTACAGCTCTTTCTTTCTGACATAAAAGAATAATATTAGAAACTTTTTTTTCAACTGACTGAAGCCTTTTTGCCTTCTTTATTGTAAGCCTAAGGCTACAAATCATGTAAAAACAGATTTTCATTTTGAGTTGAGTCACTTTTTAATGCTATTAAAGTTGAACGGAGAGATGTTTTTTTCAAGTTTTTTCATTCTCGTATTTTGTTTGACATTAGTCAAGCTAACAAACTAATATGCATTTAGATAATTATTAAAGTTTTGAAATGTATACAGAATTCAATTTTCTATAAACTAACAGAAAGCTGTTGAAATTCTATAATTTGATTTATTTCAATGTTTCTATTTTTCAAAAGCTTTCTCTACAAATAGAGTTTGGTCATTGTTTAGTTATTGCAGAATAACATAGGACAGGTTCTCAATCTTGATCATAAAATTAAAATCAACCAAATCACCAAAATTAAATATTATCCAGTTAATTTTCTATATGAATTTAATTTGAGTTTGTTTGATAAAATTGATATTTCAGTCAAATTGTATACTTACATGAAAAAATCATTTTATTTGAATGAAATAATCTCGTTTATTCAGAGGTATTTTTACAACCGTATAATTTCTCTTTTTTTTCACCACTGACCAATTTTATAATTAATGCTTTTTTGTTAATGTTACGTTTTGGGTGATTTTAATTTTTTTCCAATGTATTTCTAAATCGACGATATAACAGAGAACAAAAACAAAAATTAAAGCTGGGGAGGAAATGGATTTTCTGTTATTTATCGGGATACTTTTTATGAAATAATGAAAATTTCCATACATGGTTTTATGTATTTGGATAGATATTGGAGTTTTTTCTTTTTTTTTGATTTTTATTTTGTAAAATTTTAATGTAATTTTATTGGTAAAACAGGTCAGTTAAATACAATTAAGTCACGAATATTCGTGCTTTATTTTGCTTAAAAGTTTGTTTTTGAGGTCGTGTTTTGTAGTTCAGATTCGAATAATAATAATAATAATAAGAATTTGTATTTTGAAAATATTAAAGTTATGATTTAATGGTTTAAAAGCTCTCTCATTTTCATTAATAATTCTAATGAAATGTACCCGCATCGATTTATCTTTATTAATATAGGGACTATTTAGTTTCAAGAATTTAATTAGTAGATGGAAAAGAAATGCTGTTCCTACAATAATCCATAATTTATGCAACTTTTTGTGTAATGATAATAATGTTTTTATTATATTCTCGTTGGTAAATTTATAATTTTCATTTCATAGCAAACTAATGATTATTATTGTTATTATTATTAACGTTCAAATTATATATTGTGTTTACAGTAGCTTCATACATTGAACTTCCTGAATTTAGAACAGCTATGATCCGATAATAGCATGCATAATTTATAATTGTTTTGAGATTTGATAAATTCTATTGTTTACAATACTGTATTGATTAGAATAATAATAGACTCAATAACCGAAAATTTTTGAATGAAAAGTTGAAATATTCATTATATTTGGATGAATTTATACATGTGAACTAATATGAAATAAAGATTGAAAAATTTTAAAATTTCTCATTTATCGAAATCTGAATTTCAATAAGAAGCTAAGGTTTTGGCAAAATTCGTTCAATGTTTAGTGGGAGAAACGAAAATTGAAGATTTTGTTAGTCTAACAATGCTAAAATAACATTTGATTTAAAGCCACTTAACTTGAACTAACGTCTTTTAACATTCATATTTTCAGCATTCAGTCACGTGCCAGAAAAATTTTACTGTATACCTAATTTGGCACCTATACCGTTGATTTGCTTACCATTCATTTTATGGAGTATAAACTATATAGAAACATGAATAATTCAATAAAATATCTGGCATGATTTAGGAAGACTGACGACTGTTATCTGCGAAATATTCAAAAGCTTGAAAAAAATTGAGAATCAAATTCTTGTCTGTAATGGCTAATGGAATTTTTTTCTATTAACGGATCGATTACATCAACGATGTCAAAAATTGATGATTTATCAATTAAGTCAGTCAGTAGATCAAATCACTTTACGTTTGTTGATTAAAATCCTGAATCATGCCGGAGAAAATCTACCATTTATATTGATTATTTTCCAATAAATTGGAATTTATTCCACTGGAAATTCTAGTCTAAACCCATATTATGTGATGGTGAATTAATAATAATTCACAGTATAAACTGCAATGTAGATAATTGAATCAATTACCTATATCCATACATGTCCCTTTAAATTTGTGTCACATTTATGATTCACATTCAACTTTCTATATTCAGTGAGTAATGCGGCACAATTTTTACATTCAGTTTTATTCTATTTGAACGGATTTTGTAGAAATTCTCGTTGTTTCAAACAAAAAAGAAAAGTTCTATTATATTTTAGTTATGAAGAGCTTTCTTTAGAGTTGAGAGTTTTCTTAAATATAATTGACAAAGTTTCCCGTAATATTTTTTGTTCTTTGTTCGCGATTCCTTCCATAATATGTTGTGTGCCAACAAACAAAACAAAAGAGAAATTTGCTAGAGAAGCAAAAATATAATAAAATATAGTTGAGGGTAGGTAGGCTTAAATAAAAATATCACTGTATTTTCATGTTGACAGTTTTAATTTATATTGCTTTAGTTTACAACTACTACCAACTAGAATTTTACTGGTGAAAATTCATCAGTTTTATTAATTGCTTTACAAATGGACGAACAAGCTCAGTTTTATTTTGCTTATACATCATTTTTCCGGCAGATTTCATTTAATAATAAAAAATGATTTATATTTTTCACATGAATTTCTTTCTAATGGAAACAACGAAATTATTTCTAACTGTACTGTTGCCATTTTAATGATGAAAATAGAATAATGAGAGAGAATGATTAATTGGATCCCATAATTGATATTCATGTCGATTGTCTATTAGAATTGAAATAATTGAATCAGTGCGAATCGTAACAATAATTATAGTTGAAATTATTCTACAATTTATGTTTATATTTTTTCAGGAAAATGGCCCCCACTACGACGATAGAAACTGTCACAATAACCAGACCATTGAAGGTAAATTCCTCAATTTTAAAATAAATCTTAATTGATATAAATCAGCACAAAAATGATTGATGTTCGTTTTTGCTCGTCTGACAAAATTGAAATTTTCAATTTTCCAACATTCTCAAACGATTTATTTAAACGTAATTTTCGACTTGGTTGATTCTCACATTGGTAACTTTTATAGAAAACGCAAAGAAGGAAAAAAATAAATCAATCCATTTTCTTTTTATCTACAAAGACAAAAATAATCGTCAGGACAGTAGATATATTTACTGGCGGTATTGTAGAGCACATAGATATCCTCTTTTTAAAGAATAGAAATAATAAAACGAAAACGAACAAAAAAAGTATTGCTTTTCTATATGAAGAAACCATGAGAAATGAATCCAATTTTGTTCTGGTTCCTTTTGCTTGAGATAAACGGTCTAAGGAAATATCAAATTTTAAAAGAGACACAAAAATAATAAATCAAATAAGAGAAAGAGAGAATCAAATGAAGAAAAAAACAAAAATGATGAAATCTGAAACGATACATTTGGGAGTGAACAACTGAAATTAGAATTTTTAATATAAAAAAAGTTTTCTAGTTGAATTGTTTGTTTAATGTTGATGAAAATAATTCTACATTCAAGTAATTATCAATAATAAGAATAGATTAAAAGGAACATTAAAATGCAGAAGACATTCCGAAATTAATTATTTTAATTGGATCAGTTAAATTGATTAAAAATTCAAATTAACGAAATTCCATTAAATAAAAGAGACAATTCGTTGAAAAAAAAATTGAAGAAAGTTTCTCTAATCTCTCTTGAATGTTGGATTAATTGAATTAGCACTTCTTTTGGACGATTATCAGAATTCAGGGATAATTTTCCGTCGTTTCATCCTAAACAATATCTCATCTCTTCTATACTATCTCTCTTTAAGGTTTGATGTAGAAATCGCTAGCCAATATCTTGTGATTAGTCTCTCTCTATTCTTCAGACTTATATGACTGAATTATCTAATTTACAGGGTAGTTCTACTATATCTATAGGTATACAATATTTTTGGTACTGTTACTATTATTATCGAATCGCTAAAAACTAAGCTAAAAATTTATGTTGAATAAAATTAGGGACTTCTTCTTTTGTTTAAAAAACACAAAAGCACAAATCTCCCCCTTGCTCAAAACCATTATTGTCATCATCAGGCCTTATTCGTCATCAATTCTTTATAATTCTATAGGGCAGGAAAATGACAACGACGACGACGACAACAACAAGGGGGAGGGTTATTTTAGTAATAAAGCACTGCATCTTTTAGCTTAATTCAAGGTGTACACCCTCAGACCAGCTGGGCATTGATAATAGAAAGGAAGTAGTAATCAAGAAAAACGCGCTTCTACTTATTAATTTTTGTTTTATTATTATCGTTATTCTAATCTCGAGTACATATCTTTTGTTTGAGAATTGTTCAATGTATGAGAACTTATGAATAGAAAATCAATTTTATTTACATTTATGAAAACTTTTTTTTCTAAGAATAATATAATCTTGAATCATAACAATTTGAATTTTGTGCTAGTAGACATTTACTACCATCTGTTGATAGCAATTTCAACGAAATACAATTATATTATAACAATAACACTCTCTATAATGAATTTTGAATTTATGGAAATGTTATCAATAGATGTTGTAAATTAGATGTCTATAATACGCTTTGATATAAAACCGGATTTGTGTATTTATAGAGTGTACGACAATAATACAAAATCATTATAAATGATATAGTTCAAAACAAAGATAGCTTTAAATTATGTTCAACAAACGTATATTGAAACAGTAATACGAAATAACAATTGGAAACTTTATCAATGAACCGAATCGAAATCAAAACCACTTTAATATCCTCTCGATTTACCCTAACAATATTAGCATTTTATTACCACAAAAAAATCAATCAATTGTATTTTTGTCCTCAATTCCCATTGAATATTCAAATTATGTATTTCTCATTAAATTCCAAAAACCAATTTTCGGACAAATAATTGCCAAGAAGAAACGAAAAGGAACATTATCATTAAAATGTCATTTATGGTTGGTATTGTGTATTTGTGAATTTTCCAAATTGTTCAAAGTTAGAGAATTGAGCCTGTAAGATGGAAACTTTTATGTCTATTGTTAACTTAATTTGCGATGACGCTTTCACCCCCTGTAAGTACCAGAACCATCTTGTATATTGGTCTGTGTGTGTATGTTTCTGTTAGGGGTTGTTCTTTCTTCTCTTTTGTCGTATTCGCATTCTACCAAACACAACATATCCATCTATACTTATATTGGATGGAAAGTTTTACAACACCCTCTAAATCTGGTAGAAAATCGAACAATGTATAGAATTTTTCGTTTTTGGTAATTTGAATGTTTGTTGCTTAGACGAATTTAAAATAAAACGGTGAATAGAATGAATTTCTGTTTGATATTTGTGAGTCTCGTTTATAAAAAAAGCAATAAAAATAAAACGATTTAGTTTGTGTGACACACGTTTTTGTTTTTCTTAACATTGTTTAGAATCAAAAAGATACCAATTAGAGTTCCAACTATAAATAAAAACTAGCGAACAAGCTTATAAATTCATACTCTTTGTTCTAATGAATAGTTTTGGAATAACCTTTTTCTCTATCCTCCCTAATCTATTATCAATATCCGTTTAATCAGATAGATATTTTAATTTTTTAACACAAATGGTTTTGATTATTAAATCGACAAATATAGCGAAGTTAAATTTTGAACGTGGATCAATTTTCTTGATGATTCTTCAATCAACTTCTGAAAAGTTTCCAATATTTAATAATAAAGGGCGGTTAGAGACATTAAATTATTCCCTAAAACCTTCAACATCAGGAAGTGAGTCATATAATCTAGCACAAATAATCCATTTCAGAATTTTCGTAATATAGCTGAAATGGAGAAACTTGGTTTACTTTATAAACTATCGGTTTTGGGTTAATATTTAAATGTCAATGTGTGTGTGTGTGTGTGTGGGAGTGTGAAAGGGTGTTTTTCCGGGAATTGGTTAAAATCGAAATATGGTCGATATTGGTTTAGTCGGCTTCTTTACTGTTATGGATAGATCGTATATTTCAATAGAAGGCAATTTGAAACATCTTGTCGGGATAAATGTTTATCAATAGATTTTCTACGCTAAAGTATAAGCTGTTGGAAATCGAGAGATTCCAAGTGAACATAAATTTAAACCTTATCCCATTCTTATACCGATAATAGAAACATTGTCGATTTTGGTATAGTCTATTTTTATTTGAAGAAAAATCGGATAGAAGTTCAAAATAACGTTGAAAACTTTAAACATTTTCATTATGAATAATAAAATTGTTGAATATGTTGAAAGTTCCTTCCAGAAATAGATATTAGATTCTAGATTTTTATCCTTCAAAAGAATATCTAGAAAAGTCCTAAAGGAACATGTTCTTGTTGAGATTGTCCTATACTGTTGTTGCAAGTATTGGAGGGTGGTGGTGGTGGTGGTGATGGTGGTGGTAGTAGCGACGGCGCACCATTCCTGGCTATATCCCAATAATCGATTCTTTAACATTTCGAGTTGTAGTGGGGACATCGACTTTAGATTCAGAGGGTGAAGTGGTATAGGGCTGATTTCCAACCCTTAGCATTCGAACTTAGAACTGCATCACAATAACAATCAACCTATTGCATCATACATATTTTGTTTTATACGTGTCAACACGTGAATTTATATGTGCGTGTATGTTGTTTGATTATACACCTACTTGAACACCTTTTTCTCTTTTTTTTTTTATTGAAAAGAAATCACATTAATTTATTAAAATTTAATGTAAAATTGATTAGATATAAAATAATTAAAGTTAATAATGTTGATAAATTGGTGTGCATTTGATGATATTTTCATTTATAAAAACTGATGATACAGCTAAAAACAAATTTATTTTTATACACCTGACAGTGATAGTAGTTGGTTGTTTTTTTTTCGTGTATTTATGTGAATGTTTGAGCTTTAATGGCGGAAAATCAAATTGCACAGGTAAATGAGATATAGCTTTATTTTATTACCCAATATTTCTGTTGATGAAACTTTCAATTCATAATTTGTATTTGCATCAAATTTTTGTGAATACATATTTGAATCGTTTATAATAATAATAGTTATTATTATTGATTGATTTTCGGTCAAAATAAAACGAATTTAAATATTATTCGACAACTTATTCATATGAATATTGTTTGATTTTTCCGTCTCTGCGATTTTGGCGGAGGCGCCGGACTATATGATGTTATTGAATAATTGTTTTATTTCTATTTTTAATGAAGCTGGCCTGATAAAAAAAAATGACAATTCTTGAGGGATGTTGCACTATGATTTATGTTACTACCTGTTATTGATTTTGCGTTGTTTTTCCTCCTTATTGTTTTCGATAAACATCTTAAGGGTTGATCTCCATCAACAACAGAACATTGCACGTATTCTCACATTATTAATACAACTATATAGGGTTGTGGTACGTTTCTAGGGTTAGTTGTACTAATTGTAAATCACTTGCATTTTCTGTTTAGGAGAATTTGTTTTTTCTATTATTATTATTCTTATTTTATATAGTTACATTTTCAAATTTCATCCAACATATTTTTGATAAAATGGTTGTTCTCATGTATATAGAATTTATATTTGGCTAGCTTTTATGTTATATGAGAGATAAACGGGCGAATATACATAGAGGAGATATTACGTTATCTAAATCCCTAATGGTAATCTATGTTGGGGTAGTCGAGTAATATATTCCGGAAAGTTCAATCTTTGTTTCTCACTTTTAGCGCGTTTTTCTTGCTTTGTCTTTCAATTTATGCAGTGATTTCGAGAAGAAAATTTCAAATAAACTATATTTTCATAGAAATATAAATGTAAGAAAATGACAAGAAAATTTGATTCTATCAGAGAGAAATATATTCGGAATAATTTTCTATTTCTAGTAGTTGACAATATTTTTGAGGGAATTGTTTCATTTCCGAGTTATAAGTCCCAAATTCAATAAATATTCAGAATACAACCATTCGAATTTTCCGTTTACGAAATCGGAAGAAGAGACTATACGGAAGACGAATCATTAACATAAAATATAGGCGCAAATCAAGCTGTTTGTAACAATAAAATTTCAAAACCTTATTCAACACCTAGTATTAAATTGCAAATTATTCTCAACTATAATATCCAGATTTAGTTGATTCTTCTCCTAATCGTTGAAATTATCATAGTTAGGTTATAACGGATTTTCCGTTAAAATCTACAACTATTTTTAGATATTGCACACAATTCTGTGACTAAGTTCGATAGAATTTCGATTGTTCAATGACACACAAGTAACTAATAATTGCCGATAAAATTTAATATAGACTTGATCCTGTTGTTATTTATACATTTCCCTCTCCTTTACAAGTTTTGTTATAAGTGTTTTTTTTCCTTATCAGTACTGTAAATGTTTTTAAAGTTACTAAGATTGACACACCTGACTTACTGATTAGACAAAATAGGGTAGGGCATTTTTGTGTGAGTCGAACTTCCGATTTTTGATCAACGAACAAGTGCTATCGTTCATTGTTTGTTTGTTTGGAAAAATGGGTGAGAAAATACGAGTCCGATTGGCTGCTGAACGTAGTCGTTATAGAAATGTACAATGAAATTAATTGAAAATTTACAATTAAAAGATGTGAGTACATAATTGAATTTTTCTTATATTATTTCAGGTAATTGCATTCATATGTGGACTTATTGTTATCATTTTAATGATTATGGGACTGGCATCAACTGATTGGTTGATGGCCGCTGGTTGGCGACAAGGTCTTTTTATGCATTGCATTGAAGAAAATGCACCACAACCCTTACCATTTAACATGCAAGAACCACCTGGCTGTTATCAATCACGAGATGCAGGTATTTTTTGTTTCAATTAAAATCAAATCTATTTCTAATTTTATTGTTTTTATTTTTTTAATAGCATACATCAGAGCCGCTGCTGCTCTTTGTGTTATAACGTTATTAACCGATTTGGTAGCAACAGTTCTAACTGGTTTAGGATTAAAAACGAAAGATCATCATTCGAAATTTAAATATTATCGTTTTGCTGTGATTGTTATGGGCTTAGCATGTAAGTCGATAAATTGAATTTCATTTAAAAAAGTTTCAATTTTCAAATTGAGTTTATTTTTCTAGTGGTATCGATACTTATAGCCCTCATTATATATCCAGTTTGTTTTGCTGCCGAATTGAACCTAGGTGAATGTCTTGTATTACAAAACCTTGAATTGATATTGAAGAAATCAATATTATATTTATTTATTTTCTTGTATTTGTAGGTAATCGGACGATATGGGAGTTCGGTTGGGCTTATGGCGTTGGTTGGGGTGCTGCCATTTTCTTATTCGGTGGTGTAATATTATTAATGTGTGATAAAGAAAGCGAAGAGATTTATTATAAAGAACGTAAAATTGTGCACGATAACGATTCGAGAGCCTAGTGGCCACATAGTCTGCCCGATGTTGTTCTCTGATCATAAGAGATATAATGCTGTTGTCGCTGTTTCTCTCAGAGAATGTATTACAGTGAATGAACGTTTCGTATGAATGTGGATTTACCAAAAAAAAATAAGTCTGGATATTTTATGAATGTGATTTTGATGCAAAAAAAAACACAAACTATATTTATGCCTAGTCAGTTTGATTCAAATCGAAATTTCGGCGAATTATCAAAATAATTTCGTATTTATTTTTTAATTATTTGATTTTCTTCTTATTAATTTTACAAATAAAAGTTGCGATCAAACTGACTTGAGTTTATTTGATTTTGTTTAATTTCATATAATTTGATTTGATTTGCTTGCCTGGTTATATCACCGGTCAGCCGTTTTGTAGTTGTTACCAATTTTTATAAATGGCGTAAATTTTCCCTAACAGTTCGAACTGAGCATTATTATTTCCAAATTCACAAAAATGATCTGTTCTGACTATAGGGAGAATTTGTGCTGGGTGTGTGATGTGTGCGACTGAGAGACAACCCGGGCAGGCTAGATATATAAAAACAAAACAAATTTAACTATATATAAATATATAAAAAGAACTATGAGACTTGAATTTAGACGAAAAACTCTAGTTATAATCGTTTCAAATTAACCAAAAACTATATGTTAATTGGACAATGGAGAAAATAGTGATGTCAATATTTATAAAATTGAATAGTAATGATACAGACATAAAATATTCAAATAGTGTTTTTATGTTATTCTTGTGTTGTTGTGCAGCTATTTTGAAGAACTTTCAAGACGGTCAACAAAAAGGGCATTAATTTATTTTTAGTTTATAATACGATACAGTTATATTTTTGTATGAAATGTCAAAACAAAAATTATCGATAAACTGAATTTATACAACTGTACGTTAAAATCGACCAATTTAGTTGTATAAAATTCACTTTATTTCTTTCAAAAGAACAAAAAAAAATCCGAAAACGAAGCATATCGATTTTTGATTATTATTATTATTATTTTATTGTTACTGTAACTTTGATATTATTAAATAGGAGGTATTATAATAATACTGGACCAATATTACTTTTGTACATTCAATTTTTACTTGTTTAATTATTTTTGATTTCGATTAATTCTCTCAATTGTAAATAAATATGACGCATGATTACTAAAACGTAGTGTTGTGATATATAGCTTATGTAAATATAATATAATAGATGTTCAAGCCATATATCTATTTAAATTAAAATATTTATGAAAAAATCAATAATTAATTGTAAAAAGAAAAGTATCAATTGTACTAATTTACTTTTCTTTCCCTCTCAATTTGTTTCTTCTTCCATAATTGCCAGAACAAAACAAAAAATTTATTCCATCATATAAAATTATGTAAATTACTATTAGTTGTGCATAAATAACTAATTTCAATGCATTATCATTAAATAATAAATGTAATTGTAGATCTGGTAATATACCAGGAAATATTCATTTTCATTTCTTTTTTATTCATATGTTTCACAAAGAGCACATTGTACCTATTTCTGTCATTAAAGAATTATTTGTATTAAAATATAATGATTTTTCTATCTATAATCAAAATCCTCTCAGAATAAATCATAAACAACACAATCAAAATAAAAAGTAACCTAAAATAACCAGGAAATTTATATAAATATAACTTTATATTGAGGTTATGTAACATATATTTGGTTTTATGTTAAAATCGTTTAATTTTATCGTCAACAATGTATTTTGTTTCAAACTTAGCTCATTATAAAATGAGATTATGAGTCAATCACTGGAATTATTGTAATATTTCATTAGGAAATATACAAACATGACCTCATCAATATTATCGAGCTTAATATAACCACAGAAAAAAACGAACCCCTAATAAAAAGTACAAAATTTATTTAAAGTTATTTAGATAAAAAAGTATTTAAAATCGATTAAAAAAATAATACACAAGATTAGGTCTATTTTCAGTATTTTGGTGGTGAATCCAGAATATTATGATTGAAGCTTATTTTTTCGTCTTGTTCATTTTTAATGTTAATCGATTTAGATTGGCCAATTTTAAACAAACTCGGTTTTTTGGAAATGTCGACTTGTTCCTGAACAAATCCCAAGCTTTCATTGATATTTTGATTCATTTCAATCTGCTTCAGTGGATCATTTTCATATATTACATTCGGCTCAATGGCTTTAGGCTTTAAAATATTTATTAAACCGACACTTTCTTCATATGAAGCATGTGTTGAATAGCAAACGTGGAATTTATTAGGGTTAATTTCATCACATTTAGATAAACCATCACTGAATGTTCCATGGGACCATCTCATTGCAGATATATGTATTTTACGGATATTACCAAAATTTCCCTTGCAAATAGTTCCTAATTTTTTACAAGAACTATGTATTTGAGTTTTATCAGCATTGGTGGTTATACAATTATCCATTTCAGGTATTTTACTGTAAAAATCGTACTTTTCCTCACTTACATGTACAGGATATTTGAAATTCTTATAGATTTCAATAAATAAAAATTCATAACCATATTTAGCACTCACATTCAAATCAATAATATTCTCCTTGCTTTTTTTAATCCACTTATAGATCAAATCACAAACCTCTTTAATGCTATCGTCACGTGGTGGAAATTTTCTGTACATCTTGAGAAAAAAAGTTGTATCTAAATAGATTTTATCAATTTTCTTCAATTGATTTGCATTATTATAAAATCCTTTGAATTTATAGATATCATTTGGTTTCATACGATAATCGCCAGTATATAAAATTGTATGTTTTTTAGTTTCAAATAGAAACATTACAGAACCTGGACAATGTCCAGCTGGAATTGGTGTACAATATATTGTTTCACCTCCATCAATTTCTATAATTGTTGATGAGTTTAAATCGAGCTCTTTCAACTGGGTTGTTAATAAAGAATAGGTATTTTTTAGAATTTGTTTTGAAACATGTGAAACATATAAAAATTTCTTTTCTTTAATTAATTGTGTTTGAAAATTGATATTCCCTAAACCACACATATGATCTGTGTGACAATGCGATAGAAAAAACACTTTCGAGAAACGATTATCATAATCAAAACGATCCACACTAATTCCAGGTATTTCTTCAATCAAACCACCGAAAGTACTCATTTAGAATGAGAATTTTTGAAATTTCCCGCTAACCGGCAACCGGAAATATGTCGTTGTTTTTGGCGGTTGTTGTGTTGTGATGTCCTTATGATGAAAGAGGTTAGTTATCGTTAACCTAATTTTTATTTTCATTAAAAATTATGAAGAAATCTGAAAATTCGTCAATAAAATTGATAAAATTTGGTTTTTAATTTGTTTTTGAATTATCCAGGTCAGTACTTACAACGTTTTCATCTTTATTTATTGAAAATTTTATTAAAATTGCGTAGATCTAGTCAGTGCTACTAGCGACAATTTCGAGCAGCCATTGCTTGAATCGAATGAAGGTCGACGCTTCTATGTTCAATAAAGCTTGGTTAGGTTGTCATTTTTTCCATTTTATTATCATGTAAGTTTCTAATTTTTATTAAAATTCAACAATTTCTAACCAGTTTAATATAATTTCGAATATTTTTGACGATTTCACAAAAAAAAATCTATAAAAATTGAATTATGATGTAATTGCCGTTTTCCTTTCTTTCAATAAAGAGTTTTGATATGTAATGGACGTTTATAACACGCAGTTACTACACTAATTATCAATAATTTAATGAAATTTGATTATTATTTGGAATAATTATTAAATTTATTCAATTGTTATAAATTAAAAAAAATGCGTTTGTTTACATTTTTCAAATTTTGTAAACTTTACTAACCTCAATTAAGCATAACCTCACTTGTCAAAAACTATTTTAACCTCAAATTATTTTCAAAAAAAAACAATTTAATTAATTTTATCAAGAATTTAGAAATATAGTAAATACCTTCATTTTTGTATCTTTGCGTTACAATGATAGTAATGTTTCCTTGACGGAAATGGCAGCTGATTGTACAATCATCACTATCTTTTTAATAGAACATTTTTAGTCGGTATTTTATTGAAAATATAATTTTTGAAATACTTGGACGAAAGTTTTACAGTCATTAAACTCAGCTGTTTTCACAACGTTGCAGTATTAAAATAATTTCTAAAGTTCAATTGCTATTCTGACTGACTTGAAGTTTTCTGTGTTCTTGTTATAGATTTTAATAATGTTCCTGGCAATCTATCATTATGGAAGATAATTTTGCATTAAGTTGGGAAGATTCATCAACAGTTGTACAAGGTGAAGAAGTGATTTGTAGTATAGAAAATGAAATATTACCAAGTGAATCTGAAGAATTCACTGGTGTTGCTTCTAATGAGCAAACAACAACAGCAACAGCAACTCAACAAATTGAAGAAGATGTTGAAACAGAAGAAGAAATAGTAATGGGTGATGATCAACAAGTTGTACAAGAAGTTGTTGAAACTGATGAAGTTGTACAAGAAAATATTGTTTATTTAACGGATCATAATGTATTAGTTATGGAATCTGGTGATGTTAATGATAATATTAATAATAATGGTGATAATGAATGTATAGTTGAAAGTGAAGTTGTACAAACTCAACAAACAAATGATAATGATTTTCAACATGAATTTATCGATTGTCAAGTAGCTGAAGAAATTGTAACAGAACAATGGGATGAAAGTTGTCCAGAAGAGATTGTTGTTGGTAGTGAAGAAGCTGTTGGTGGTACAGAAGAACAAACAAATGAAGATTTCGATATACCATTACCAACTGATCAAGATGAATATACATCATCAAGACCATATCCATGTGATTTTTGTAGTCGACGTTTTCGTAAAAAAGCCAATTTAATGAATCATATGGTTGCACATCAAACAGATCGCCCACATGGTTGTAATTTATGTGGTGTACGTTATATAAGAAAATGCGATTTAATGAATCATTTAAAAATTCATGCCTACATACCAGAAACTGATGGTTTAGAAGAAGAAGAAGCACAACAATTAGATGAATCTGATCAAGAGAAACGCAGTTCTATGAGTAGAAAAATAAAACAATTCGGTAAACGTAATAAAAAGAAAATTAAAGATGAATATGATAATTATGAAGGTGATGAAACTGGTGCATCCAGTTCAAAATCTTATAGTTATGTTGATGAAGATATGCGTTTAATGGAAGCAATGGAGAATAATGTTAAAACTGATTATAATGAATATAATGAATATATGACTGATAATCAAACAGTTGAAGAACGTTATCCGATAACAGATCCACGTAAACCATTTGTATGTCAACATTGTGGTGTTGGTTTTGCTAGAGAGAAAGCATTAGCATCACATGCTCGTATACATGGTGGTGATAGTCCATTTGAATGCCAAAAATGTGGTGAAATGTTTTGGGATTTAGCATTAATGCGTGAACATGTACGTACAAAACATGGTGGTGATATTGATGATTTACTTGATGATAATGAAGATGAAGAAGATGATGATTATTCAGAAGAAGACACAAAATATGGTACATTTTATTGTTCTGTTTGTGGTTTATCATTTCATCGACAAGATAATTTGAAACGTCATCAACGTGTCCATATAAAAGAGGAATATGTTAATGATCATGAATTTGGACATATTTGTAATGTTTGTGGTGAATCATTCCCTGAAGCATTAGATTTATTAGCGCATGCTGAAATACATGCACGTGGTTCAGAACATCGCTGTATGATATGCGGTGAATTATGTACAGATGATCAATCTGTTGCTATACATGTACAAACGAAACATGGTAAAACTTTACCACCGAATACATGTATGTTGTGTGGACGTACTTGTAAAGATCGGCGTACATTATTGAAACATTCATGGGAACATTCGAAAGAGAAAAGTTTTGCATGTTCAAAATGTGCAAAGACTTTTCATAATAAAGCTAGATTGAAACGACATATGTTGTCACATCGTAATAAAGTTGTATCATGTGATGTGTGTGGTGAAGAATTCCCAGATGGACGCTCATTAATGAATCATCGACATAGTCATAGTAGTTTATCTGGTAGACAATTTCCATGTCGTGAATGTGGCAAAACGTTTGGTTCGCGCAGTTCACAACAAATTCATATAAGAATACATACTGGTGAACGTCCATATGGTTGTCGGTTTTGTTGGAAAGCCTTTGCCGACGGTGGTACATTAAGAAAACATGAACGTATACATACTGGTGAAAAACCATATGCTTGTGCTGTATGTCCACGTGCTTTCAATCAACGTGTTGTATTAAGAGAACATATACGTTCACATCATTCAGGACCTGATCCGAAATATTCACATAGTGTCACACCATATTGTTGTTCAGTATGTTCAGATATGTTTGCCACATCACAAGATTTAATTGTACATTTAATACATCATTGTGATATGAATACAGCTATGAAACGACAACCACAAGTTGGTCCAAGGAAATATAAACGTCGACGAAAATTAAAGCCGCACGAATTAGAAATGATATCGAGTAAAGTTGATGATGAAATGGAAGATGATGATGAACAACAACAACATCATCAACAACAACAGCAACAGCACCACCATCAACAAGAAGAAGAAAATATTTATACAGATTCAGAAGATGATCGTGAAACACGCCGAAAAAGTAATAAGAAATTTAAAAAAAATTCCCCAAAATCAAGTTTAAATGATTCATATAATGATTTTTATAATAGTTGTTCATCAGCTATCGAAAATATTAATTCAATTGTTAATTCGAAAACAACATCAACATCAACACCATTAGCATCAAATAATTCAAAAACAAAACGTAAAATAAAAACAGAAACAACAGTACCATCACGTCCGAAAATGATACATACACAAAAAACACGTGTACCAATTGAAACAGGTGAAGATGGTAAAATACGACATAAAACAAAAACATTAATAACACGTACACAACCAACTGAATTGAAATCATCAATTGGTGAACGTATAAGGCCACGTACAAAAAATGTTAGTTATCATATATTGAATAATGAAAAATTACCAATTGCTACATTCCCAGAAGATGATCAAGCTGTTAATAATTTATTAAAAGAAGAATTGAATAATGATCAAAATAATAGTAGTAATGGTGATTTATTAATTGAAGAACAACAACAAACTGAACAAACGCCGGAAGTTGCATCTGAGCAAATTATTGAAAGTGATAATGGTGCATTTCCAACAAATATAATTAAAGTTACATCAACACCAACACAATTACATAATTTACGTCCTGGACGACATTTGATTGTACCTGGTAGTAAAGTTGTACGTTTAGTTAAAGGTGGTATGATTGTTACAAAAACAAAAGAAAAAGAAAGACGTAATAATGAACCGGAGAATATTCTACCTGATGTTGAAACAACAACAACAACAACAAATGATAATAATAATGATGAGAATAATGATAGAGATATTAGTAAGATTAAACAAGAAATTCTCGATCCAAGTCCATTACATGAACTTGCTGAAATATCAATGCAACATGCACAAAATATTTTTAAATGTGAAATGTGTAGTGCAGTGTTTTCTGATAGAGGTAAACTATTAGATCATGTGCCCATACATATATGATTGTAAATATCCAACAAGTCTTGAAATTCTCCCATTATAGTATATAGAATTTTACTTAAGCTACTTTTTTTTCTCAAAATTTTGCAAATTATCAATATAGATTATAGTTTTCTGTTCTTGTTCTTTTTTTATTAATAATAATAATAATATTAATCATAATATTATAGTATTGTAGAATTTGCTAACTTGTTCAACTTTTGTATAATTTTTTCTATGAAAGAGGAAAAAGAAGAAACGAACATACGAAAAAGATTAAAGTCGACAAGAGGAAATTATTGATCAGTTATTATCAATTTTGTGTAATTAAAAAGTTAATTATAATAGAAACAAATTGTATTTTAATCGATTCGTATTAATTCTTATTAGTTATGTGTATATATTTCTTTTCTAGAATTTAAAATGCACTAGAGTATAGTAGAAAACTGTATGTTATTTGATGGAAATAAAATATTTGGTTAGGTAATCAACACGTTTAATTTTTTCCAAAAAAAAAACACCAAATCTAAGTAATTCTTATACGAAAATCGAAACGTTTTAATAAAAATACCATATATTGTAATTGTTATAAACAATCAAGGGTTATTCCAAGGATGATGTATACTTTAGTAAAAGCGCCATCTATTGGTGGATTATCCAAAAACTGAAATACTCCAATACTTTATTTATTAGACAATTATTTACATAATTTACAAGATTCAGACTAATTCTAATCAGGTACGTGTTTTAATTAGAAAACAATAGTAATGATCTTAATAAATACTGCTAGCTTATTCGTAAAAAATCCCTGAATTGATTGATTTTTTTACTTGGTTATTATCAGATTGTAATGTTGAATACTTGAAGCAGAATGAAGGTTTATCATTGAAGGACACCTTAAACGGACTAAGTATCAATAATAATTCAAAAAATGATAATGATAATTACTTGAGTGGAATTATAACTTCTGACTGTATGGTCTTTGATCCGTGGCTCCAAATATGGCTCAGATAATGCACTCTGAAAATATAAATAATTTAGAAATAAATTATTGTAAATAATTGAATTACCTTATTGTTGATTTCTGGGAAAATTGTACTAAGATTGAAATTTGTTAATGATGTACCAACATTATTGATAGATGGCGATATTTCTGGATGTGTTATATTTGATCGATGATTATTATTATTATTATTATTATTATTATTATTATTATTGATATTACCATTATTATTATTATTATTATTATTATTATTACTTGCCGGTACTGGCAATGGTGGTGGTAATAGCGTACTTGTTGTTAAATCATTTTGTTTTGTATACAATGGATTTTTACACGGGTATAATTGTGGAGTTGATGTTGTTAAAAATCCAGTTGTGTGGAAATCATCCGGTAATATTGGGGAATTGATTGTGCCGGGCATTGAGAAGAATGAAAAATCCACAAAGCCAGGTAAATTCGTGCTTGTCTCATTATTATGTTTTTTTCTTTTTTTACCATTATTATTATTATTAGTAGTATTATTATCAATAAGACTTGATGTTGTGGATATTGGACAAAGATTTTGTTGATTATTGCCAATAATACGAGTTTTATTATTACATGATTTCTCTTTAGTCGTTGATGTTGTTGGGAATAAATTCAAATTATCTGTAAAATCATGATTTGTGCCCATATCATGCACTCCTATAAAACTATTTGTTGATAAATAAGTGGTTGTTGTTGTTGTAGATGGCGGAGGCGGTGGTGGTGGTGGTGGTGGAATGAAATTATTCGCTGAATAATTATTATTTTGAAAACTGCTAGAAAAATTATGTCCAAATGTTGTCGTTTGATGATGGGGATGGTGGTGATGATGATAATTTTGATTTTGTTGCATATAATTATTATCTTGGGTTGATTGTAAATCAACTGATGGAAAATATGGTAATATTGGATTTTCCGGTGGTAGAAATGGTGGTACTGATAATTTACTTGCTGTTGTTGTTGTTGTTGGATAATTTTGACGATTGTGCGGTAATTGATGACTAATCAAAGCTTCAGCTGAATAATTTTTCGATAAATTACGATGATTCTTCGAATTATCACAAAATAAATCATTAGTCTCTTGCACTGGATTATAATTAATTTGTTTCAATTGCGTCTTATTATTTTGTTCTTTATCTTGTGCTTTATTACCACTATTACTATTATTATTGCTGTTGTTGTTATTATTATTACTACTACTAGAGCGGCTTTTTTGTTGTTGCTGCACTTTTTTCGACCGATTGCCACTATTCCGTCTATTCGCCGTCCTACCCGGTATATTATTATTATCATTTTTATTATGATCAACTAATTGACTCACTGATAAGAAATTACTTTGATTTTCATATGTTTTACTATTATTATTATGATTATTATTGATTGGACGACGGTTATTATTGTCTTTTTTCGTGTTAAATTTATTAACAGAATCAGTCTTTGGTTCATTCAAAAAATTCAATGTTGTATTATTTAAAGATAAATCACCAACTAATGTTGGTAATGTTGATGTAACAAAACTATGTGTTGTTGGTTCGAAAAATTGTGGTAACTTTGTTGGTGACCAAGAGAAATGATGATCTTCAATATCGTTCTTTTGATGATGAGAATGATTAGGATTAGGGTGATGATGTTGATAATTTAAGCATAAATCCAAATTCTTCCTATTTTCCTGATTATTATCATTAGTATTATTATTATTATTATTATTATTATTAGTACTACCATTATTATTATTTTGATTGTTATTAGCTAAATTATCAGAATTTTGGCTGACCGGATTATAATAAGGTTGACTTATTGATGTTGTTGCTGTTGTTATAAAAGAATTTGTTGAATAAAAGTCGTTCTCTTTGGTAAATTGTGGTAAAACATCTGGTGTTGTCATCCAATTTATTGGTGGACGATCATTTTTAATTTTTCCAGAATTATTAACAAATTTCTCTTTTGTACATTGTGTTGTTGATGTATTATAATAATTGCCATTGAAATTCAAATCGTTCTTCCGATAATCCGTATAATTTTCATAATTCAATGAATAATAATTCCGATTATCCGATTTTGTTATATTTTTATAATAATTTTGATGATTAAAATTATTATCATTATAATTATAATTATATGTATTACTATTTGTATAAAGTGGATCTGGATAATTTTTAATTATTGTAGAAAATGATGTTGTTGCTTTTGTTGGTGTTGTTGTTGAATCATTAAAATTATTGTAACTATAATTTGTTTTACTTTGGTTCAAATAATTTGAATAATTCTTAGATTTTGTTGTCGAACTTGTTGATGTTTTTCTTATTTCCGCTGCTGTTGTTGTAGTTATTGGTTTTATGTGATAATTTGTTGAAATTGCATCATTACCAACAACATTATTTGTTGTTACAATTGTTGATGTTGTTGTAGTTGTGACAACTGTATTATTTTCATAATTATAAAAATTATTCGATGAGAAAAACGATAAATTATCTAAATTCAATAAATTCGGCGTTAAATTATCAGTTTGTGTTGGTTTTGTTGTATCCATTGTACCAATTTGTAATAATGTTGTTGGTGTACCACGTTGACTTTCTACTTGATTATCATCTTCTGTTACTTCTGTTACTTTAACACCAGTTAATGATGATACTAATGGAAAGGCTAATAAAAATGCTGCTGTTGGGGATGTTGATTCAGGATTTTGACAACCTGAAGGTACTTGTAATGTTGCAAATATATCATTTGATAATTCTGAATGATTTATATTCAAATCTAAATTTTGCTGTGTTGTTGTTGTGGTTGTTGTCGTCGATAATGATGATATTGAAGTTGTCGTTAGTGATTCACTTTGTTGTTTTTCATTAGAATTCTCTAGTAAGGTTTTATTGTTTTCTAAATTTTCAGTAATAATTTCCTTTTTATTTCTATCACAATTTGTTGTTTCTGTTGTTACAGTTGTTGTTATAGTCGTACTTTCTGATGTTGTCGTTGTTATTGTTGTTGTAACGATTGGAACAGGTGGAGAATTTTCTTTATTACTTTCGATAGTTTCAACGGAGTTCTCGAGATCTTTCAAATTTTCTTCATTATCTTGATTTTGATCGTTAATCTGCTCAACAACATTTCCATCAGATTCTTTATTTGTTATTTCTTTCTCATTTGAATCATTTTCGTTATTATTATTACTATTAGTGATACTAGTTTTAGCTTTTTTATTATTCTCATTGATATTTTCAGATTTTCGTTTTTCAGCGATTTCATTAGATTTTTCTATCTTTTTCTTATCGTTTTTATTTGTTTTATTATCAGTTTTCTTTAAAACTGAATCACTATTCCCATAACGTGATGTTAATGCAGGAATCGGTACTTTATTGACTTGGGTTGTTCGTGTTTGACAATATTTTGGTTTAATACGAGCTAGAGTTCTTGTTGATATTGATGTTGTTTTTATTGTTGTCTTTGTTGTTTCTATGCTTTTTGATGGACTTGCTGATATTTTTGGTAGTAAAATAACTGTCGGATTTTGTTGTGGTTGAGTTGATTGATTATTTGTTAAAATTTGTGTTGATAATAATGTTTGTTGTGATGGTAATACTGGAACAATTGTACCATTAGCTAGAATTAATGTACCTGGACCTAATGATGGTGTTTGTACTGTTGATTTATAATTTTTTACATTTGTTGATACTAATGGCGATGTCAATAAGTTCGAATTTGTTATTACTGAAAATCACATTAATTTCACTTTCAATTTTTTATATTCTTCGACCAAATATTACCTGTAGAATTGTTGCTCAGTAGCCCGTTAGAGGGGGCGTTTGTGATAACATAACATGATTGGGTTACTGTAGGTTGTTGTGATAAGACAATCACGCAATTGGTCGTTGATTTATCATTTTTTTTCTTTCTTGTAGTTTTTATTTTTTTATTCTCCGTTCTATTAACAATAACTTTGCGATGTTTTGGTGTGCCACCCCTAGATTTATTGTTTTTATTCGAGATTTTCTTCGCTTTTTTCTCATTATTCTCCTCTGAAAGAGCATGAAAATAATGATTGAAAAATTACTTATACAATTTATTTAGAAGATTGTAATTACTCTCTAATTCATTATCTTGTAGAATTTTGGCTTGTTCTGGTGTAATTTTATTCGACCAATATAAATGGCTACGGAATTTCTTTACAACAGCACAACCTGGTGGTATTGTAATTTTGGCATCACGTAATAAACAACACAGTTGCTCATTTTTACTTAATAATCTTCTTAAACGTTCTTGTAATTTCCTTATTTCATCATTTTTAATTTTCTTCACTTTATCTTCATTATTTTCACTAGTTGTTGTTTCAGTTAATTCTTTAATTTTTTCTTGTAATTCTTCAATGAATTTAGCTGCATTTTTCAATATATCGATTTTACTTGTATTAATTGATGGATCATAACACGGCAATAATTTGCATAATTGTTGAAATGCTTCATTTAAACGATTTCGACGTTCTTTCTCCCATTCACGGCATTTGCTATGTACAAAAAAGTTTAGCTCATTTATTGGAAAAATTTATAAATTCACCTCGATTCTCTAGGCATAGCTGAATTGTAAATTTCAATAAAACATTATCTAGTATTCTCCAATATTATTGTATAACAATTTTTCTTCACATAATCAGAAAAATTGTTTCATAACCTCAACTTTTGACAGACTTTTAATTAAAGAAATTGAATGCTAACAACAAGGAGCTATATATAGATCGTTGAAGCTACTTTTAGACGCAATTTAGTCGATAGTAGAGGAAACTATATTGACAGTCAACGTCATTGACATTTGTGGTTGTGATAAGAGGTTTAATTAATTTTTGTTGATTTTTTTGTTAATTATCAACGATTCAATAATGATTTTATAATTATCAGCTTCCAATTAAATGTGCGTGCATTTTATAACTGAAAAACTTCAAGACAAAGTCTATAGAAACTAATGATAGTGTTAGTGATAAAAATAGAATAAGCGTCACTTGCTTAAATGAATTAATAAAATCAACAATAAACAATAGGAAGCATATTATTTTCAAAACAGTTTTCGTTGTTGACAATATGTGATATAAGATAATAAATTTTAAGACTGATTAAATATGCATTGATTATTGCTAATTGTTTTGTTATCAATCAATCGAATTTTTTGATAATAAAAATTGAAAAACGATGAGTGAACATGAATTGGACCCTCGTATACAAATCGAATTAGAAAAATTGAATACCACAACCGATGAAATCAATAAATTAGAAATAGAATATGATGTGAGTTTTTTTCGTTCTATATTTTTTCAGTGTGAATTAATCATGTTTTAATAGGAAGCCAATACAACATTTCGTATGTTATTGAATGAGTCAACCAGACGTTTGAAATTATTGAGAAAAAAATATGGTAATTGTATTGATAAAGCTAGACCATATTATGAAGCATTAGAAATTGCTAAATTGGCACAACAGGAATGTCAACGTGCTGCTGTCCAATTTCAACGAGCTAACGGTACAAATTCTTTTATTATTATTATCTTTATTATTATTATTATTATCATAAATAATAAATTGAATTTATTCAATTTTATTTCATTAGAAATACATATTGCTGCAAAAGAAACAGTCCAATTAGCTGAACAACAATTTACAAGTAAAAAAGATGAATGGCAATTTGATAATGCTTGGCAAGAAATGCTCAATCATGCTACAATGAAGGTAACTAATTGGATTTTTATATTGAGAAATATGAATTATTTATAACTTTAATGAATGATTGTTAACGTGGGAAATGTAGGTTAATTGCAACATTGAGAATTATGAAGAAAAATAATTACTGATAATTTCTCACTTTTATTGCTAATTAATTTACAATATTCTATTATCAAGAAGCCTCTAATTTAGTAAAAAAAAATCCATTTAAATTGATATCTTATCACTTATTACTTAGAATGTGGGAAATTCTGTTGTCAATTATGTTGAGAGTATTTCAAATTCCGAAATTCAAAGGGCAAAAAATAGTTCCAAAATCTCAGAGAGCAGGAATCGTTTTGAAAAATTGTTCAATGTTTTTAACTTATTTACTAATTAATAAAAATAATTCAAACAGGATTCAAGCAATTATTAGTCAAGGTTATCAATTGTTCTAAGCTAATCACTGGTAATCAGAGCCTTCTCTAGAGTAATTGAGAATCTGATGAAATTTTTTGTTGATTTATATAAAAAAAACAACTAAGGAATTGTTTAAAGTTTTTTACTATTTTTGAGGCGAATGTCAAATTTTTATCAACTTTAACACTAGAATATTGACTAAAATTTTTGTTGTATTGCTCCACAATTTGTGATAATGAATGCTAATATATTTTATTGAGTGATAATGAATAATGGAATTTTCCAATTGATTTATTTTTATAGGTGATGGAAGCTGAAAATCAAAAAGCTGAAAGTGGTCGTGAACATCAACGTCGTGCTATATTATTTAAAACAGCTGAAGAAAAAGTGAAACAATTAGAAGAACGCCTACAGAAAAATATACAAAAAGCAAAACCATATTTTGATGAACATCAATTATGTCAAGAACAATTGAATACACAAAAACAACGTGTTGAAACAATAAAACGCGATATAATAAAAGCGAAAAATTTCTATTCACTAACATTAAAACATTTAGAACAAATATCAAATGAGATACATATGAAACGTGGCAATTTATTGTGTAATGATGATTTGGTATTGAATGGACCACGTGAGCCTGGTGTTGGTGCTGAATTAGTGACAACATATGAGGGAACACCACCACCAACAACATCAACAACAATAACTGATTCATTACCTGAATTCAATTTGCATTTTGATAAATTTGATTCAATTACAAATAGCGGTACAACTAGTTCGGCAATTAGCGAAAAAGATGATACAGAAGAATTATGTGAAGAATTAAATGATTTGAAGATGAAATTCAAAGAATTAGCTGTACGTCCAATGAACGGTGGTGAAGGTGAAAGTCGTGATGGTATATGGGAATCAGAATTGAAGCATACAGCTGAAAAATTGGATCATATGATGTTAATGGAGGAATGTGCACGAGAACTTGATAATTACAAATCTGAAATTTCTAGTAATAAAACTTGAGAAATATTAATTAACTAATCAGTTAATTAACTAAGAGAAATAGCACTTACATTTTAAATTATTATTATACTCGGAATGAAATTAACGTCTTTCTTTTCTCTCTAGTTGTGATAACAGCCTAATTTCGACTTTATTATTATTATTATTATTATTAAAAATTTGAGAAATTTTTATCAAAATATTTGTTAATGGTAGTACAAAATAAAACGAAAATTTAACACGATCAATAATAGTTTTATTTACAGATTATTACAATTTTATGCTTAACAGTCAAATTTTAATTTATTTATTTAATTTTTTTAATAATTAGTTTTATGTTTAAGGCAACAATTTAACTAATAAAATACAAGTACAAACATATAAATAAATTAAGGAAATTATAACAAAAATCTGGCACTATTCATTAAGGCACTAAAATAAAATTAGTATGAATTAGTCCTATTATTGTTGTAATTTTTGTTTTTTTTGTTTTTTTTTTTAAATAAATTATAACAAGTCTTTTTTGAAAATTTTAACAAAAAATCTATAAAGCTTCATCGCCGTGGTGATAACCGTTGCGGTTCAAAGGCTGCCGTTCCGGTGCGCTCGACGGCCGGTTCCGCTTAAAGAACCCAAGCTAAAAATTAACAATAATTATAACGATACATAATAATGAAAATAATGATAAGAGTAAAATAATAACCTTGTAAAGCAGGAATATTAGCAGGAGTAAGATGATAGTTCCTGTAACTGCTGATAGAACAACAACCCAAAGTGGTACAAAATTCGGTTTATCTTCAGTTACATTAACTGGAATTATACTTTGGACTTCATAAAAAGTGAAATCTTTCTCTTCAGTCGTACTGACGTAAGGTAATTTACTAACTCTAGCTGCCAAAACTGACGATAGTCGAATCGGTTGGGACGTAGATACCTTGAATAATTAATTAATTGGTTATTTGGAGAAAATTATTGAAAATTTCACTTACATTTCTCAAAACTCGGGCATTGAATCTGGCCCGTATAGCTATCGTAACTTCATCGTTAGCTCTCAATAAACCAACTCGACAAGTCATATAGGTACAATGTACCGAATTACATGGAAATCTTGCCATTATCATATCCAGCACTTTTTGATTAGGAGCACCACGTTTTCTCCGACCATAATAACGATTTTGTGTTGGCCGATCAGTTGGAACATTATCACGATCAGCATAATTATCATAAACTGGTGTTAATGGATGTGTTTGGGACCAATGTTGTTCATACGATGAACTCTGATAATTATTACCGGAATTATCTTGACCATAACCGGTACCAATATCGGATAAATCGACAAATGTTGTTGTAAAGTTGCGATTTGATGCGACATTCGTTAACGCATTCCGTCCGGAAACTTCACCTAAACCGTAAGTAGCAGGATCACGTCGTTGGGTTTGGGTGCCTTGTCGGACACCTGTATTCGAAACTGAGCCAGGACCTTTAGAATCACTATTCGTATTGTAATAGGAAGTTATTGATTTATCTTCAACA
>JAZBGZ010000226.1:28264-41758 GCA_037414795.1 Stenodera caucasica | reverse complement strand
TTCCTGCACCATGACCGCCACCATGACCGCCACCATGACCACCACCATGGCCACCACCATGTCCTGCACCATGACCACTACCATGACCACCACCATGACCGCCACCATGTCCTGCACCGTGTCCTGCACCGTGACCACTATCATGACCGCTACCATGACCGCCACCATGTCCTCCACCCTGGCCACCACCATGTCCTGCACCATGACCACTACCATCACCGCTACTTTCGGATTTTTTATAATTCCATTTCTTCCCGCCGTGTTTGGAGCCTTTCTTTGAATGTTTGGTACCATGATCGTGATGTTCATCATGTCCAGCAGCATTCTTATGGCCTTTCTCTTCATTGAAATGACTGCCTTTTTCAGAATGAGATTTTTTACCGTAAAGATCTTTGTGGTGACCACCTTTTTTATGTCCGGCTTTTTTATGTCCACCCTGTTTGGAAATAATTAATTACTATATTAGATTCAGTATATTCTTGATATCTATTATACCTTTTTGTAGCCATCATCATGATGGAATCCTCCGTGTTTCGAGCTTTCTCCACTTTCGTGATGCTCATCATAAAATTCGTGCTTTTTCTCGTACTCGTCTTTTTTGTGAATATTATGTTCTCCTTTAGTACTATGTCCTTTACTGTGTTTACCATCCTCGTGATACTATAACACCTCAAATTTAGCGCCGTTCAAAATGAAAATTGAGTGAAAAATTCACCTTAGCACCCTTCTCTCCCTTTTCACCTTTATTATGTTCACCATAATATCCAGATTCATCGTGATGTTTTTTTTTGGAGCCGCCTTCGTCCTTGTACTTTTTCTTATGATCTTCTTTGTCATGATGACCTTTCTCTCCTTTTTCGTAGTGGTGATGTCCTTTGTATCCTTTATCGCCTTTCTCTCCGTGACTGCTTTGGTGTTCTGACTTATGTTTTTTGCCACCACCTTTCTCATGATGGCTTTTATGGCCACTACCACCGCCATGACTTCCGTGCCCACCAGCACTGCCTCCTCCATGGCCTCCATCCCCGTGCCCTCCATGGCCTCCATCTCCGTGTCCCCCATGGCCTCCATCACCGTGGCCACCATCACCATGGCCTCCATCATCGTGGCCACCACCACCATGGCCTCCGCTACCGTGTCCTCCATGACCCCCACTACTATGGCCACCATCACCATGATCTCCATCACCGTGGTCTCCATGTCCTCCGCTTCCGTGACCTCCATGATCGCCGCTTCCGTGGTCACCATGACCTCCGCTAGCGTGGCTTCCATGACCTCCACTTCCGTGCCCTCCGTGACCTCCACTTCCGTGCCCTCCATGACCTCCGCTTCCGTGACCTCCATGACCGCCGCTTCCGTGGTCACCATGACCTCCGCTAGCGTGGCCTCCATGACCTCCACTTCCGTGTCCTCCGTGACCCCCACTTCCGTGCCCTCCATGACCTCCGCTTCCGTGACCTCCATGACCTCCACTACCGTGTCCTGAATGACCATCACCACCTCCATGCTCACTACCCCCATGCCCTTCATCTCCACCATGTTCAGCTTCATGCCCTTCATCGCTGCCTTCATTCTCAAAGCCTACTGCATCCTCATCTTGGTGGGCACTATCAATTTCGTATCCATCTTGATAAGCATTTTCAACAGCGTCTTGTAAGCCTGCACTGGCGTCATCTTCTAATTTTTCGCCATAAAATTCGACAACTGTTCCTTCCGGACGTAAATCTTTGGTATTTTGCCTTGTCTCAGGAACATTGTACGAAAAAGCAATAGGTTTTCTAAGGACTTTCTCCACATTTTCACTAGCATCAGACACTGGTGTTCCAATTTCACGTATCAATGGAAGAGGTTGCTGGACAATTTCCGCTAATACAGGTCTTGGCTGGGCTGCAGCCGTTTCCATATCGTTCCTAACAACTCCATATTGAAAGGCTATCGGTGTAGCAACTCTACATATCGTTCCACTTAAGGCACAACTCAGTAAAAATGTTCTAAAAATGAGCAGCTGTAAGCTGCTGTTATATTTATTCCACATTGAAAGTAAAGCTACGCGAAAACTCCGAATAACTAGAAATCATCAACCGATCGAATGTTGGGCTTGAACTGACCTAGGAAAGATTCGGCCGCTGCTTTTATATCGCTCTCTCCTTCATCGAAACCTTTTAAAACAAATCTCAACCAAAGAAATACCATCAACCGAAAATTCATTCGTTTTGTATTAATATTGCGTGCAAATCAATATTCAAATGTTTCTTTTTTCATAATCAATTGGATATTAGTGTCAAAAATCAGGGAACTATTTTGATACGTTCCATACTTTCTAAATAGAATTATCTGTGGTTCAATGGATTTTACGGCTGATTTCAAACATCAAAAACATCGTACTTTCACTAATTTAGTGCGGTTTTATGCATTATGATGACATAAGTTTTTCATAAATCCATTTTATCCGAGGAAAAATATCAATCTGATACAATTCGAGATGCACTGGAAATGAAGTGAGAGAACTTAGAGATGGCGTTGCCCAACAAAGAATCATTTCATTAAAAGAACTTAATGGATGATTAAATAATTGACAGTTAAACGGATCATTCAATGGAACGGCATCGCGCAAGAACGGAATATTCATAGAGAAACCGCAATTTCATAATATTTTTGTTTCTATTCACAAACAAAAATCCGTCCCTGATCAACAAAAATCAAAGAAACAAAAATAATTATTTAGTTCATTTATTTATATAATAATTGCATTGGTGCAACATTATTTTTTGATTCAATAAATTTGTCCGCTACAATCTAAAGCATACAACATATAAAATAAAAATTAATCTATAGTGATATGATTGTTGATAATAAATGGCCACTTAGATAAAAAAAATTCAAAGCTCGATAAAAAATATACCATTAATTATAAAAATTAAGTCAATAACACCGCTTGATTGCACAAATATTCTAGAATTGTGCGAGATTATTTCTTTAAAAATGTCACAGGCTCCTTACGTTCTTTCTCTAAATTATTCCTCGTAATATTGAAAGCTTGCGTCTTCTCAAAATCGACTTTCTTATAAACTGTATTACCGCCAGATGATTTTGATGGTGCCGTATTTACTGCATTATTAGAAAAACTCGATGATCCACAATCTAAATCCAAATCTAAATACTGCATTTTACCCGGTAAATAATGATAAATTTGTTCTTGTTGTTCGTTTTGTGTTAATAAACTTTCATAAGAACGTGTAAGTCCAATTATTGTCGGACTTGGTATTGTTATTGTTGTTTTTAATTGTCGATTACCATCATTTTCATGGAAACAACTTAAATTTTTTTGTATTTGTATCGATGTTGGACTTAATGTTGGTTTTGTTATTTTTCTAACATCTTGTAATGGTGTTGGTGGTTTTAATTTACGATCAACAGATGGTGCACCGTTACGTGGTGATGGTGGTTCTGGATTTGATGATGATGATAATGAATCTGATAATTTACGTTTTGGTTTTAAATCACGATTAACAATTGGCGGTGGTAACATTTGATTATTATCAGTTAATAATGGACTTGGTAAATTTGAATAGCCTGTTGTTGATGAACTTTGTGATAATGGTGATGCTGGTTCATCTTGACCATCTTCCAAATCATATCTAAAAATCTTTTTAAAAACAATCAATTAAAGATTATTACATCAAAATAAATAATAAAACTACTTGATTATTGCTTGTTGATGGTCCGGGTGATATATCGTATCGGAAAATTTGACCTTCAATCTTCACTGGAGCAGCATTATTATAACAATGCCGTCGTGGAATTAAACTTCTTAAAGTCTCATTATCAACTTGATGTGAACGTGGAAAATCATACATATCATCATTGATCACTTTCTATAATTTCAATTGTTTATTAGAACTATTGGAAAATAATAGTTAAACAAATCTACCTGAGAATCCGATTTTTGATGATTCATCTCATCTGTATCCTTTAATTCTACTCTAAAATAGAAGATTTTTGTTAAAAATGGTCCAATTAATAAAAATAAAGATTATTACTCAGTCTTAAGTGTTGGTGTTTGTACATTAAGATTAATATAAGCACTACCAGGCACTGTATGCATTGTTTTTGGAGGTCTTGGTGGCGCCGATTCACAACCACCAACATTTTTAGTAATATTACTTTTAACAAACTTTTGTGTAACAAATACATCGATATTATCGCAATTATTATCATCATCTGTAAAGGCACTATCTGTATCTGTTGGACTTTGTAATGGTGAACTATTATTTCGCTCTTTTCTAATTTTATTATTATCATTACTATTATTAATACTAATATTATTATAATTGTTACTATTGCCAATTTCTATCGTTGAATTTTTCTTAGGTACTGGTTGTAATACTCGAGGACTATCATAAAAACGTGGATCAATATTCGGTATGTCATTAACATAATTTAGATAATTTCGTTGTGAAACACCATAAGTTTGATTTGAATGAGTTTCATTATTGAAATCGGATTTCGATAAATTTCTCATCTGTTCCTTAATCAACATCTTGAAATCCTAAATCAAAACAGTAAAAACTAATTAGAATTTCAATTACAATATTACTCAAGATAATAAATAGAAAAATCGGACGTTGCTTCATTGACCATCGTTAATTTAAAAATTATATTTCAATTAAAATTTTGTAACCGATTTCTACTATTAAGACATCTTGAACTGCGAAATTATGGAATATATTTTATTGTAAGCGCAATAGATGGCGTTATTTTTGACTTTCTTGCATTTTTCCCTGTTGACTATTGAAAAATTGGAGGAATGCGAAAATTTTTAAAGTTTACCTCAGAATTAAATATAGGTGATTTTCCTGTGATACATTCCGAGATCGGTATATATGGACTAGTGCTAACTGGTGAAACTGGTGGTGTTTCATTCGAATTTGTTACGACTATAGATTCTTCATTTTTTTCTTCACAAAAATCAACATCTAAAGTTGGATTGTGCACTAAAATTTGTGTTTATTATGGAATTGATGAATTTAATTATTTATTGTTTAAAACTCACTATCTTCCTCATCACTAGTAGCCTTGAGCCCACACACTTTACATATACAATTCACCCAAGATTTCATCTCACTTTCTGAATCAGCTGCTAAATAATAAGTACGTGTTGGTGTTTTAATATCAAATACATGATCTAATTTCAATTTTTTCTCTTCTAATTTCAAACCCAAATCGACTTGTTCACAATCATCTAAATTGATGAATCCTTTCAATTTACGACAATTTCTATCGGCATAATATGTTAATATAAATTGATTTGGTATATCACCGGAATGTTTTAATGAAAACCATCGTCGTCGCCACCTCTACAAACATAACAGTTACCATTGACAAACAAAAAAATAATCAACAAAAAATAAGAATGTTAAATTGAACTTAAATAGTATGAATCACTCATTTATTAGCTGGAATGATGACAAAAAATACCCAGTTGATAAATGTTGATTCAGTTTAAAGAAAATTGTTGTCTTTTGTTATTTTATTTTTTCGTGTTATTTTCAAAATAACATACCGCTCGCCAAATACGTTTTGTTGGTGGTGATTTCGTTAGCCAACCCTCAAAAACAACTTCTTGTCCACTTTTAGCCATTGCTTTCTTTATTGTGATTATAATTGATTAAGGTCATAATATTATATCTAGAAACATTTGATGACTAATTAACAAACCACTAATATGTTTCCAGTTGTCTACCAATAATAATAAAATATGCCACAGGAACAAATCAAACATTAATGCCATCTATATAAATCTGTCAAATTAAAATAGCGGCAATTTCGAAATATTCAACAATTCCATCAAATTCTGGATAGATTGATTGAGAAAAACTGATACAAAAAACCGTAGTCGATTGTAATTTCATAAATTTTATAATTTTATTGATAAATCTCGAATCTGTGCTACTCTAGAATCATAATACAGGTTAAATATCGAAAGTGGATGTAATATCGATTTTCAATAAATATCGATTATCGCCCATCTCTATTGCACAGTGCTACAGCTAGTCTACAGCTGCTTTCCCGAAGATAACCTCAAAAAAATGTAAACACATGTGTATAATTCTTCGATAGTATTTAAATAATCACAAAATGAGTGAATTACAGCTGAAAAAGAAAACGAAAAAGAAGAAATCCAAAACATCTAAATCAATAACATTCGATAAAGAAATTGTAACTAAAGATGCGGCAAAAAAACTTTTATCAAAATTGGATCAACAAAACTCTAATAAAACAAATAATACAAGAAGTTCTGAGAGTAAAGTAGAAAAATCTGAGTCTACGTCGAATAATCTCAACAATGATAATATCAGTGGTGATTCTACAAATAATTTGAATAAAAAAAGAAAGAAACGTAAGAAAAATGGAAATTCAGTAGTTGACAATGATGATAATAATACGAATCAAACTGAAGTAATTGACGAAAAACCATTACCTAAAAAGAAAAAGCGAGACAAACCTGTTGTATCTGAAGAATCATCAGAAACTGGTCAGGAACAATCATCAAAAGCGACCGAATCAAAACGAGCAATTAAACGTGAGAAACATGCGAAATTATTGGAAGAGAAAAAATTGAATGCTGAATTAGCAATGCAACAGAAATCATTAAATTATTTATCTAAATGGAAATATAGTCGTGATGATTGGAAGTTTGAGAAATTACGTCAAATTTGGCTACAACAAAATATGTTTGATTCAGCAAAATTACCGAATGATTTTTGGCAAATTTTAATTGAATATTTGTCTAACTCGAAAGGGAAGGCTCGGCAAATAATTTTAGGTGAAGCTCTCAAAGCAGTTGAGAAAGATAATGAGAATATTGAAGATAGTGATGAAAGGACTAGAATTCAAAGGGCTAGGGATATTGTACAGTGTTTACAAGAATAATAAACAGTCTCTAATAAATAATTTATTGTTTTATTTGATATCCAAATTTAGTAAGAATGATTCATATTCCACTAATTACAAGAAAAATCATTATTACAAAAGTTAGGTTAAGGTTACCTCTAGTTGACTGTAGTTCTCCACTCAATAATAGAGATTGTCAATAGTTTACTCATAAATTATTCCAAATCAACGCGTGAATCACTAAACGTGATCATTTCACTTTGAAACTATAAAAATAACCCGATTTTATTGTTAATTGGAAGTGAGGTTAGGTTCTCATTTATTCAAAAATGTTCAATAATTTATCAACGAACAAAGGCAAAAGGCATTTGATGGGCGATTTAAATGAACCACCTGATAAAAAATTAGTCTCTGATGCTGATATTTTCATAAAGCAATTAGCTGAAAAGCAGGCTTCAACAAAAACTACATTAGAAGAGTGAGACAATTATCATTTTATAGATATTTGTTTAATAGTTGAGATTTTTAGGCATTTATTGATGAAAAAAGAATTTCAAAAAGGTACAGAATTCATATCATTAGCAAAATATACAGCTGGCCCTAGTAGCTTACGAGAATTCAATGATAATTCCAAGAAAACAGATGATTGGGAACGACTGAAATCATTGGGTTTGAGTGATTCAGACATTGAATTGTATTTGGACAGTCGAGATGATAAGAAACTGATTGAGAAAAAGCACAAAAATATGAATGAAGAAATTTTGATGCAGCAATTAGAGAGAATACAAAAAATTATAAATGAATCAAATGTGGAAGAATTCCAAAACGAATCGTAATTCTTTAGTGTTTATCATTTTCGAGATTTCCATCCAATTTTCTAATTTCAGGAATAAACAACCGAGTAAGCAACTGATGGAATGTATTTCATCGACAAAACCGAACAGTATTGGAACGAAGCTGTTGAAATTTGCTCTTGAAAATAAGAAAAATGATCACGACAGATTACCTCATCCCATGGATAATATAAAAGATGTTGAGATCGAATTATTGAAAAACTTATCACCTGTCAATATTAAAAAGATTCGGAAAAAATGCAGAAGTTTAGCGAGACGGATAGAATCGACTTCTGGTGATTTTGTCAGAGAAGAACCACCAAAAATTCCACCAAATCCTTGTCCTTTGGTGAACGATTCGAAATGGGATAAAAAAGTTGCGAATCCTCAAATTACCGAGACGAAATCACCGAGAGTCTACACATGTAAACCGAAGAGACTTTACACGATTAGAAATGGTGAAATAGTTGAAATTAAATCTGAAGTCTTCGGGGATGGAAAACTGACAATCGAAGAAATTCGAAAATTGCCCAAATTCGAGAACTACAATCCTGGAGTACCATCGAAGACTTTATATTTGAAAAATCTTAGCAATAATATAGCTGAATGTGATCTTAAATGGATTATCGGCGATTTTGCGACTCAATTGGAATCGATTCGTGTAATGAATGGGAAAATGCGCGGGCAAGCTTTTATCGAGTTCTGCAGTAAATAAAATTGATTATTTTTCAGTTGTTTGTTATTAATATTCGATTTGTAGGTGTGGAATTAGCGCAAGAATGTCTGAGCTACGCAAATGGTAGGATATTGAAGAATAAACCCGTGATAATCCAGTTTGGACGAAATAATTCGTGATTTTTAAATAAATGTTTTTATTGCAAAAGTAATAAATCAATAAGTAAGACAATCTTTAATTACTAAACTTATATGGTTTATAATCAAAATTCATTTATTCTATAAAGCAAATCGATTAATCGCTTTCCTTCTTGTCTTTATCGCCAGATTCGGCTGCATTATCTGAAAATTCTCCGATTTAGTGTTTATTAATTAAATCTGGAATTAAGTTAGTTACCATGCTTGGCCTCTTCAACTGGCCTCTGATGACCGCCATCTTCACCTCCTGGTGGTAAACCGCGCTCTGCTTCAGCAGCTGGCGGTCCACCATAAATCCCCGGCGGCCCATGAGTTTCTACCGGATTCGGTGGCAATGGTTGGCCTTCAACTGGTGGCGGTCCATGTGGCGCATATAAATGTGGCCGATTCATATGCGGATACTGCGGATATGGCTGATGATAATACGAATGGGGTGGATATTGAGGTGAATATGGCTGATGATAGCCCTGTTGTTGAGGATAACCATACGCAGGATGTGGAGGACGTGGTGGTAATGGTACAGCTTGCGGATTAGTTTGAGGATATTGTTGATATGGTGGTACTTGATTGGTTGGTATCATTGGTGGTGGTTGTTGGCCAGGACCTGTTGTTGGAGGTCCTGGTAGCATCCCATGACCGGGTGGCATATGTGGATGATTATGTGGTATATGTGGTGATGGACCCGCGCCAGGATGATGATGAATTGGAGGTGGTTGATTATTTGGTGGTTGTGTTGGAGGAATCCCATGTTGTTGTTGTTGCTGTTGTTGTTGAGGTGGGGCAACTTGCTGTTGTTGTGGAGCTTGCGGTGGCATCTGTTGTGTTTGTGAATGAGGCGGTAATTGTTGATGTTGTTGATGCGGAGTTGGTGGTATATGAGCTTGAGAATGAGGAGGAATTTGAGGCTCTGATACTGGTGGTGGAAGTTGCTGATGTTGTTGTGAAGATGGTTGTGGAACAGTTTGTTCAGGTGCTGGCTGTGGAGTCGATGGTTTCTGCTCAACATTTGATAATTCTTGTGGTTTTGTTTCAATTCCTCCATTGTTCACTGACGATGGTTGTGATGATTGAACAGATGAAGGAGGTGCTTCCTCATCAGATTTCACCGGTTGTTTTTCATCTTGTTCCATTGGCTAGTTTTATTTTAGAATTACCAATAAATTAAAGTTGATTATAATTTTCTTAATATTTTATAATATATCAATAAGTTAGATATTCCAAAAGTAGATAGTAAGTTTTTTAATATTACCTGCGATATGGGGTGAAGGTATAGCGGCTGGGTTGGCAACAGAAATGTGGTAGGCTACATATAAAATTATATGCTAATACAAGGACGAAGACAAAATAGGATGGTCAACAACAAGTAATTATTTACAAAAAACACAAAATAAATAGAAGTTACTTTAGAAATATTAGATTTATTATAAAAAATCAATATATTAGGTTCAAGAAAATACGTAGAATTAAAAAAGTTTATTAAAAATCAAACATGCTTTTGATAAAAATGAAAATGAGTAACATAATTGATGATAATGATCAATCTACTTACAGAAAAAAAAAAGACTAGAAATAAGAGAACATGCATTTCAAAAGTGATTGTGATGACCATCCCAATTAGAAAATTATTTTCAATATTCTATCTAAAGAAAATCAACATCTACTTTTAGAATACCTCTGGTTGCGATTGTCCATTTTCATGGGGCATTGATGGTTCAGATGATGCAGTTGCAGATGGCGCTACAACTGGTTGTTGTTGAGTTGGTTGAATTGGATTTGTTGAATTATTATTCGATAATTGTTGTTGAGGTTGTGATTGTACAGGTGATTCCAGACCCCCATTAGTATTAGCAACATTACTATTTTCTTCAATTTTCGACTTTTGTTCCTCTATACTTTTCATACGTTCTTTTTTCAATAATTCATATTGACGTTCAACCATCTTTTGGAAAGTATCGTCATCAACAGCTGGTTTACAATGCTAAATAATTTTCAAATATTAGAAATAATACATGAGAAAATAAATGAAATAATATAAACCTTTTTCAATTCTTCTTGAAATTGTTCACTACTTTCAATAAATTTACGTTTTTTAGCTTCAAATCTTTCTTCAATTTGCTGTAATTCAGCTTCTAGTTTTTTTTGATGCATTGTTAATGATTGAACTTGCCGTTTTAAAACTTGCATACGTCCGGTTGTAACAACAGAACGTACATCCGGTACAACCGTATCCGAAAAAATTTCATTAATTAAACGATGATTACGTAAATAGCGAGCATAAGATACATGTTTCACTGAATAACCGTCATCTTGATCTTTTAGAGAGATAAAGAAAAATTATTAAAATTCCAATTATAATTCAAATTATTTTACCATCTTCATCTTCAGCTGGTTGTATTTCAATACGACGATCAGCTGCTTGTTGTTTTGATGATGAAGTACTTCTTTCATGGGTATCCCCATCATTACCAGTTTTACCTCGATTTTTTGCAGCAATAAAAGCTAAATAAGCCGGTGAATTATGGTAAGTTTTTAACGTTTTTTCATATTCCAACTAAAAACGATTCAATTATTAAAAATAAATTTTTTTAATTGAATTCAAGAGAATACTTTTTCGGTTTCATATTCTTCAACATATTCGGTTTTTTCATCTTCAGGTAAATCACGCCACATTTGACCGATTATTTTACCAATTTCCCATAATTTCAATTCAGGATTTTGTGCTTTGACAGTATCCCATACTTTTCTACTATATCTCATATATGGCATAAGTGGTTTCTCTGGCGCTTTCGGTGGTTTTGGTGTACGTGGATCATTCTATAAATTATTTATAACAAATTATTATTATAATCAACTATAAAAAAAATACCTACATAATTATAATAATTATATCTATTCATTTCTAGCAGGTATCTTATCAACTAACAGTATATTTACGTGAATATTCAAAAAAATAAAATGGAAATTCGGTTTTATTTGTACAAGATAAAATTATCTATTGATAAAATGTAATCTACAGGAATTCTCACCTCAAAATAATAATATAATACTTACAGCTGCATTTTTACCAACTTTTTGTGGTAAAAAACCCGAATGGCCATTTGGTGTTGTAACAAATGGACTTGTTTCTTTCTGAAAAAAATTTGAAATTAATTAACAGGATCACTTTTCAAGCACTTTGTATACTTACATTAGAGCTTGCACTTGCACTACCAGACGCCCTCAAACGTTCTAGAAAAAATGAAATGATCAAAATTTTCAATTTTCTAATAAAAAAAATAATGAAAAATGATTTCTTGCAACATGACAAAAACCAGAAAAAATTACATGGTTATAAGATGTTCAAAATTGACTTACCTTAAATAATACTCTAATTATAAAATAAAGAAAATGAATCAATAATGAGATATTGTTATTATGAGAATGAATACTTCTTATACATAATGTCCAAAATATGGTGGATATTATGTATTCAATGAAATTGGTTAAAATTATGGGATTTGAAGCAAAGCTGAAAAGATTGATATTCATCCGTTTCTTTACCTTAATATTGTTTTTTTTTTAAAAATGAATAAAATTATAAGCGAATAATTCATTATAATGAAGGTAAATTCAGTCAATGATTGTTAATAAAACGAAGTCTGGCAGTTACCTTTCAATATGTTGAAAGTCATGGGCACGCCTGCTGACAGCAAATCTGAACAACAAACACAAACAAAGCATATCATCAGCACTATACTACAAAATAAAAAATTATAAAAATGACCACAATTTATAAATATCCATAAAATAGGAAGTAGTTTAATCATACAAATTGTGGCATTTATTACATAAATAAGGCTCAATCTAATCATAAATCATGCTATTAACTTTCCAAAATTAAAAATATCAATAATTCCAAAATAATTGTAATAATAATAATAATAAAAAAATTAATCAGCATCTTTAGAAAATACTCATGCGAACTTGGGGACAAGCTTCATTTCAATGCCGGTCAATTACATTTATAAATATATAGAAAAATTGTTTCAATTGTCTACAATTATCAATAAATTGTTATTCAACTAAAAAATTATCGATTACGCATTATTTTGTTATAAATAATCAATATTTAGGAATAAATTTGAATATATTGGGAAGATGTGTCTTACGATTGCTCGTTTGTGGACTTGGCATTTGCATTGCCACTTGTTTATAATTCGCTGGCAAAGCCATTTTATAAATACACTAAAAAATATTATATTCAAATATTATGAGATTCACTAAATAATATCAATTTTAAATGAAACTTTCAAAGAAAAACTACACTATACTTTTCATAATGAACATAACGGATTTTCGGAAAAGCTAACAAATTAATAGACGCCATTGACGTCTGTCAAAATGTCAAAAATATACCAGTCCTACCAAACGTAATTCATTGAACACCAACATGTACTTCCGCATTTCTAACGCTAGCGTAACATAGGTACTCAAAAAAATTAAGAAATTTTATAATTATTCGCTATTCATCTGTTTTCTTTGGCTCAAATCTAATATTAGGAATTGAAAATGTCTAAATTAGAATATTTTGTGTTCAATAATAATATTTATAGGTGTTGGTGTTTCAAGCATGGAAGCTACCGGTTAATGTAGCTTTAATCACAGATCACTTCGTCAATGTAATCTTAGCCACATACTGTCGTTTACGGAAGACGGTTAGGCGATAGAGTTTCTGTTCAATTTTTTATCAAAGTTTCGCAATAATTACGATAATTTTAGTGAAAGTAAGTTATATTTTTTATTATTTATTGGATGCCCCACAAAACAATCTCTTTCTAGTAGTGAAATTTTTGTTAAATTTGCTTAAAATTGATATTAAATTATTCTTGAAGGTTCGACAGTAATGGCGTTGTTA